>CATKHJ010571277.1:0-40685 GCA_949750685.1 Vernicia montana | reverse complement strand
ATATGGCAGGCTCTCTCCATACCTGTTCTAGCCTGGTTCTAAGTTTTCCTATTTTTGTAAACCAGGTAAAATACATTAACAATGAATTTTTCCAATTCCCCTGCCTCAATCTATATATGCTAGCCTTTGCAATATTTCAATCGTTCTAAGTGTAAAATTCTCCATCCTCTGCTTCAATTTATAACGTTCAAAAACTTGATAAATTATTTTTTTAAAAAAATTGATAAGTTTAATCTATAGAATTATAATTTTTATAATCATTAATTAGTCAAACATTCTTGTAATTGGCATGTCAATGTATTTCTACACTTGAGATGATAATCATTTGATGATGATGTAAAGTCACAATCCTTAGTAGGAGAAGGAAATTGTTAACGCAATCTAAACAATATCGTTATAAACCATTTTCAAATTTTAAATTTTGTACGGTACAATAGATGATAATATCTTTTGTTTTTTAATTATTTAAAAGTGGAAAAAAAGGTTGCCATTAGATTGTTTTTAATTGGATGTCCTCAATCTAGTGAAAGACTTGAGGAAAATTGAGTATTCTTGAACTAGAGGGGAGCCGCTCCCAATAAGGGAATATAGTATCAACAAACTATTCCTGCAAGTTAAAAATGTGTTTGAGCTAAAAATAAAATGGGCTAAAAAATATGAAGCTCGACCCATTTTATACAGACCTAGACCTGAAAGAAAATTAAATAAATAATATTTAATTAATTTTAAGAAAAATGAACGTTTAATGGATGTGGGAAGCTGAGGAAGTGGAGAAATGAATTGACACTTGAGAAATTTAAGAGAGCTAAAACAAGAATAAAATCCTCAACTATCAATGGGCAAATGTAATAGAATTATGGTTTAGTGGACAGTTACAATTGAAGCTATAGAAAGAAAAAGAAACTAACAAGAGATGAGGGATCACTCACAAACAAGTAAATATTACAACAAAATCAAGCATTTTAATTTTCAAGCATTCAATTTCATTTTACTTCAGCAATTTCTTTTTGTTTCAAACACTTTAATTTTAAAGCATTTGCAATTCAATTCATGTTCTTTGTTAATATTTCCATTTAATGCAAATAACCTCAATTTCAATCAATGCAAATACATTTCTTTGTCCATACTTTTCAGCTCATTTAATTTCCAAATTTTCTAACTTTTCAATTGCATTTAATTGGTGTTTCATTGAAATCCAAATGAATTGTGGTAAAAAAACTTGAGGATCCATATTTACTCTGATTATTAGAAGTCAAAAAAATACAAATTAGTGACGGTTTGTATATCTTACACACATGACACACTCGCAATAAAAAATTCACCAATAAAATGCTTATTAAGTTATTTCGTTATTTCGTGTTTGTGCGACATTGGAGAAGTGGTTATTGCTGATTAATGTGTATAGCTTAATTTTGTTAAGGCCATATGCCCCCCTTGTATGAAGAGGAAAAAGGAAAATAGTAACTGTAGCCATTTGAGAACCGAGAATCAAACTCTGTTCAACTGCCTATAAATTGTTAAATAATGATTAGCGTGTGTTTTTTAGACTTTTGCTTATAATTTTTTACTCCCTCCATTCTTTTTTTATTTGTCAATTTTTTGAAAAAAAAAAAAATCTAAAATATCTGTTACTTTAAGAAACCAATAAGACTTTATTTTTTTTTTTCAATTATATTTTTATCATCTACTCTATAATTAATGCACACATTATTCATTACTCTATAATCAATAAGGATAATTTAATCATCTTATTCTTGGAACTTAAAGCAATTAATTATTTCTTAATTTTTATGAAACAACAAAAAACGACAAATAAAAATAAATGAAGGGAGTACTTTATATCCAGGTCAACTATTAATTTAATAATTAGTTATTGGTGAATTTAATTGGTTGGTAAACCATTTTTTACCGGGATGGCGATATTGTCAAAACAATAATTATTATGATCAGAGTAATTGACTTTTTTAATTTATAAATTGACATAGTTACCATTTCATTAACTTTAAAATTATTTTCCCTTTTTTTTTTTTTTTTTTGTAAGATGTTATCATAAATTATATTATTATACTTTTATTTCCCCTATATTTTCTATGTATAAAAATATTTTTGCCTTTAAAGAAAAATTAAAAATTCTATTATTCTTAAAAAGTTATCATAAGTATGAATATATTATATTTTTATTAGGATCCAACAAGAAAATTATCGATTTGCATGTAAATATTAATGAAACCTTTTTTTTTTTTTTTTTTTTTTCTAGTTAGTCCTTATTTTTTTTCTCTTAATTTTTTATAACTTAAAATATTATTTTTGTAATATTATGAAAAATTAATAACTTATATGAAGTGAATTATTCATATTTTATTAGATCTTAAATTATATAAAAATATGAAATATCTTTTTTTATTAGTGATTTGGATAAAATTATTGGTGTTATTATTTTAACAAATTTATTGATCAATCATTCAAAAAAATAAATTATAAATCAATCAATATATATGATTTTTTGTTTAATGGATTCCAATTGTACATAATTTTTTTAAAACCAAAATCAAGATAAAAATAAATTTAATTCAATTTTAAGAATCAAATATTTCTATTTAAAAATAAAATCAAGTATTTCTTTATATGAAATTTAGTTTCATAAAAAAATAAAGAAATATTAGTCAATGATTTTATTTCAATAAACATAAAAGGAAATTATTTTTGAAGCTAATAAAAATATAACTATGTCAATTTATAAATTAAGAAAGTTAATTGCTCTTGTCATAACAATTCTCGCTCTAACAATATCACCACCCTTTTACTATTGTTATTAATATATTGGAAAAAAAAAAGTATGCAATCTTTTAGTCATAATTAATTAAAAATAAAAAATTGATTAATTATATATATTTTAAGGTGAATATATAAATATATTTTAATAATAATAATTAATATAATAATTTTGGGATCATATTATGAATGAAGAATTTTTTATGAATTTTTTGATTTTGATATACTCCCTCCGTTCCTTTATATCTGATGTTTTGGAAAACATTTGAAATTTCATTTAATTGTCACTTTTATACAATCAATAAAACTTAAATTTTTTTTTGTCAATTTTACCCTTATTTTTATCAAGTTATTTTTATCAATGAATAAATTTTTAATCATTCAAAAACTAAAGGTATTTTAGTCTCTCAATTTATTTTTCTTCTAAAATTAAGGTTAATTAATTATTTTTTAATCCAAATGAAACTCTCTAAAACGTCAAATATAAAGAATTGGAGGGAGTAGATGATATGTTTTTAATTAGATCAAATAAATAGATTTAATACGTTGAGTAAAAACTCCTTGTAGTATCACTATATATAGTGCTAAATTAAAAAAAAATTAATCTAATAAAAATGTGTTGCTTTCACTAGGTGGAACATAATATAAAATTACATAATTACAAAATCATATAAGTAAACTAACATAAAATCATTAACCTTTCTTAATTCGTAATAACATTTGAAATAGTTTATAATTGTAGTTACAAAGCATTGAAATTAGCAAAAAAAAAAAAAAAAAAGCATTCTTGGCAATAAACTGCCATTCAGGAAATCAACCATCATAAAACAGACAAAAACTTACATACTTGAGTTATTCAAATAAAAGTTAAAAGATGAAAAAAAAAAAAAAAATAGAGGAGAGGATATGAGGAACATAAAAAATAGAGGAAAGGCTCATAATAGTGAAAATTAATGGAGATACAGAAAAATACAAGAGGAATAGTGGAGAAAGGAGTTGACTAACTAACAGTAATGCTTGACATTTTATTAAATTTTTAATATTTTATAAAAATCAATTAAGAGAAAAGTAATGTTGATTAATAAAATTAGAATAATTTTCTCTACATGATAAATATCTTCAGAGTTATAACTTATGAAGTTAATAGCTAGCTATTAATGCATTTTGACTTTTTGAGTAACTGAGATTATATGCTATGTTTTGTACAAGATATTTTGGATGATAAATTTTAAAAAATTTATGAATTTAGTATAAATTTTTTGTTTGGCATAATTGTTCAAAATTCATCATATATCACAATTCTTCATTTTGAGGGTTTTTGAAATCCCACGTAGAAATGGAATTTTGAAAAATCCTTTATTTTAATGAATGAATAATTTTATAAATTATCTTTTTTATTATAAAAATACCATTAAAATTCATAAATTTGATTTTTATACTAAACAAGTGAAATTGTATAAATTTATGAAATAAAAAAATCCAAAATTTCAATTCTATGGATTTTAGTAAATTTCATGAATTTAAAATTCTAAATCCAAACATGGCCATATTGACTTTCAGTTTCACTATTTTATGAGTTTGATTCTCAATCAAAATTAAATAAAAAAAATATATACTAAATAATTAAAGTTATTTTTGACATTATTATTTGATATGTTGGAAAAAGTATAATATCAAAATAAAATGATAATTAAGTAATAATAAATTTTACATATTTTAATTATAAAATAAAGTAAATAAATAAATATATCTCTGAAACTAATTTTTTGGCTTTAAACAATGGTTAAAATTATACTTGTTAAAAAAGAAAAGTATAATCCATTTTTATACGTCTGTTTGGTTTTATTTTTTCGCCCAATATACGTTTGTTTTGTCTGAGAGTTCCGATAACGGGAATGTAAGATAGGACATAGGGTCCCACCTGTCACGCGCGGTTGAACCGGATTCGATTCCGGTACCGGCGATTTTATTAATTCTTTAATCTTTTGAAAATTCTACATTGATATATTAAATAACTTTTTGGAATGATTGCCAGCAAGTCGTTGTAGTATAGTGGTGAGTATTCCCGCCTGTCACGCGGGTGACCCGGGTTCGATCCCCGGCAACGGCGTGTTTTTAATATTTTGAATAAAACTTTTGTAGTTTATGTTCATATTTGTTAGAACATCTTTATTTTACTCCCTATTATATTATTCAACCCCTTATTTTGTATACTCCAACAATACTCTCTATTTTATTCCCTATTTCATTTTTTTTTATTAATAAATTCACAATTCAATTTCTTTATATATAAATTTATAATTTCATTTATTTTACTCTATATAAATTTTTTGCGGCTAAAAAAATAATCTTTTTAAAAATATTAAAATAAATTATTATTATTATTATTATTGCAATATCATTTCTTTTACTCTATATAAAATTTTTATTACTAAAAAAAATATAACATGATATAAAATATTATGACAAACTATTATTATTATTATTATTATTATTATTATTATAATTTTATTTCTTTTACTTTACACAAAAATTTAATTACTAAAAAAATAATCTAATTTAAAATATTATAATAATATAATAATAATAAATTTTTGATTAATAATAATAATTTAAAAAATGAAAAAAAAATATTAAAATATTAGATAGAGAGTCAATCTTTCTCTTTAAATTTAAGAAGAAAGAAATTGACTCTAAACAAATATAGAGAATGAAAATAAATAAAAAATTTGGTAGAAGATGAATGATACGATATGACGCTTTATTTTTAATTAAAGAGACATTTAAAAAGTCTATTCTTATACAAACAAATTTGATCCAGGCAACGGGGTGTTTTTGTATTTTAAATAAAATATTTGTAATTTAGAAAATTTCACGGGAGTCTCGGGACTGAGAAAACCGTTTGACCATTCTCTCTCTGGGTTATGATGCCTTCACCAAATACTCTAGCAGTAGTACCCCAACATCTCGTTCGATCTCCTTCGCTTGGCTACACTTTTTTAATTAGCAACACCTGCAATGTCAATTACAGTAAATTCCCACGAAGCAAGCTTGTTTTCCTTCCAAAATTATCATTACCCACGACAGCAATTGCTGATAAAAATGATGCATCAAACCCAAATGGGGTAATTGACCATAAAGGAATCAGCTTTGTTGAGAAATACAATGGCCTACCCATCAAACAAGAAAACCCAGAAACCATTGATATTTATGGCAAAACTAGTAGGTTGCAAGTGGACAATTTTGTGGCTGCAATTAAAGCATTACCCTGCAAAGATAAATTTGATATTCTCAACATTTTTACAAAAGATGGCCAAATTTGTAGCATTTCAGTCTTCAATGATTTTCTTATGGCTTTAGTAATAGCCAATGAGCCTGATCTTGCCTTCAAATTGTATTCTGATATATCCTCTCATGGCTTAGCTCCGGATTCTTGGACTTTTTCTATCATTATCAGGTGTCACTGCAAGAGAGATGATGTTGATGAGGCTAAAAGGGTTTTAGACCACATGTTAAAAAATGGGTTAAACCCAAATGTGGCTACTTTCACCATATTGATCAATTCTTTCTGCAAGAGGGGTAAATTACAGAAAGCTTTTGAAGTTTTTGAGGTTATGGATAGAATTGGGTGTAAACCAAGTGTTCAAACATATAATTGCTTGTTGAAGGGATTGTGTTATGTGGGGAGAGTAGAGGAAGCTTTTGAACTACTACAAGATATCAAGAAATCCTCCATTGAACCGGATATTTATACATACACAGCTTTGATGGATGGTTTTTGTAAGGTGGGTAGATCGAATGAAGCAATGGAGTTGCTTAATGAAGCTCTAGAGATGAGATTGACACCAAATGTTGTCACCTATAACACTCTGTTTGATGGGTATAGTAAAGAAGGGAGGCCACTTGAAGGAATTAGTGTGTTAAAGACAATGAAACAGAGAAATTGCTTACCTGATTATATTTCCTATAGCACCTTGTTACATGGTTTGTTGATGTGGGGAAAAATCAGAGCAGCACTGCGAATTTATAAGGAAATGGTGGGGAATGGTTTTGAGGTGAATGAGAGGTTAATGAACAATCTCTTGAGAGGTTTGTGTAGGAAATTGTTGAAAGAAAATGACCTATTAGAAGATGCCTATCAAGTGTTCGACAAAATGCAGAAGAGGGCACATGTCATTGACCATAGCACTTACAGTCTGGTGATTCAAGCTCTTTTTGTGGGAAAGAAAGTCGATAAAGCTTTGGTTAGTTTGCACCAGATGATTAAATTTGGGTACATTCCAAGAGTAACCACCATTAACACAGTAATTCGAGCATTTTGTGCAGAGGGAAAGGTGGAAAAGGCTTTTTTGGTACTAATTATCACGTATGAAACTCATAAAATCCCAAGTAAAATATCTTATGACCTCATGATTCAAGAATTGAATCGACAAGGAAGATTTCTAGGGGCTTGTAATGTCTATGGCGCAGCACTGGTTCGAGGTGTAGTTCCCAACAAAAAGCCCCGACAGTGAGATATTGCTCACTAGCAATTATTTATGTTTATACAATTGCTTGATAGATTGTTGAGGTTACCTTTCATCAAGAAATGAGTTCAGTAATAGTATTACTTGCTGTCTACACTTATATAACATTTAAGAACTGTCATGACAGTAAAGCCAAAATTAACTTTTCTATTTCCATCTAGAATTACTTCTTGTTTTGCCTGGAAAGCAAAATATCATCTCTTCCCACCTAAAAAGAACCATATCCTACTCTAAGAAAAATTTTCAACGAATACATGCTCAATTGATTTTCCTACTAAAATAGGCTCTTCTTACTATCTAAATGTAATTGAGAAAATAACTCTGAAATAAAACTTATGCCCGGCTCATGTATTGACCAGATCTTGTGTCGACCAAGATTTCATCACCAACATTGACAAACAGTGGAACATTAACTACAGCACCTGTGTCCAGAGTAGCTGGTTTTGATCCACCTGCCACAAAAAATTTATATCTCCTGTAATAAGGCCAAGGAAAAGGAAGAAACAAACACGCCATAATTAATACTCTCTTCGTCCCAAATTAATAATCCACTATCCATTTTTCATCCGTGCCAAAATTTAGTCCACTTTGAATTTTTAAGTGTTAGTTTTATAAGGAAATTCATATATTACCCTTTGTTAATGGTATTGATTAATTGTGCAATTAATGTATATATATTGAACAAAGTGTATATAATTAACGTGTTATTATTAAAGAGTAAGAGTATTTTAAAAAATTTATATAACATTAACTAATTTTTTTAATCTGTGTATAAAAGTAAAGTGAACTATTAATTTGGGACGAAAGGAGTAAATAAATCCACAAAATGCTGAAAATACTATTTAGATGAGTCCTATTTCATTGGTATCTGCATATATATACCTTGAAAGCACATGTGGGTGGGAAGATAACAAATCAAAGCTTTTTCTCTGTCTCTCCTCTTTGTTAAAAGATTCCATAAAATAATATATAAAGTATTGATCTTGTAATAGTTTATTTATTGGTATATAAGCAGGTATGTATTACCGCAGAAACCTGTGCATATCAGGCAACCTAGTTTATGATGATGACAATGGAGCAAGTTTATCAGTTTTTCTAAATATGTTCTGATCCTGTTTATGCATTTTTAACACATTCAGTGCAAATTCAACACACAATTAATGACCTGCTTACTTTTATGACAAGACAAACAGTGAATCAATAAGCAGTTTCCTTAAATGAAGCCAGATGGCATTACCTTGGGCAGTGTCCCCTTTGAGGCCAGGATCAGCATCAACTACAGTCAGCTTTACTGTGATTGGAAGTTCAAAATCAATAACCTGCAAATGTATGAACAAACAGATTGCTAGGCATTAGCAACATAATAATGCTTTTGGCTGATGAATGCCAGCCATGTATCACAAGTAATTACATCAAAACAACTATGAATACAAAACAAAAGTAATAATCATCTTTGTAAGCACAAACTTCAGAAGTCCCATTAGAAAACCCTCTTGAAAGTTCATAGAAGTGATAATTCCTCTTCATATAAATGATGACAATTACAAATAAGAAAAGTTAAAAGGAATTGAAAAATACTTTTCCCTTCCAAAAGAGCAAATTGCAGTCCATTCCCTCTTTCAGCCACTTTGTCTTAACTCCAACATCTGACTCATTGAGTCGATATTCTTCAAATGTATTCTGTAAAAGGTCAAATCCAAAGAATTTGAGATAAGGGAAAAAAAACATATGATTAAAAAAAAATGGTTCAATACACATTAATGGGAACTAATTGAACATTGGATTTTGATCTCAAGCATACTAATAAGTTTTTCATTGCCACCATTCAACAATGATGGTTAAAACGTGTAGTGCAGAATATTCATGCAAAACCAATTAGTAGTGTAAAATCCTTTAGATGGAATACTGGAAAACAAGGTTGTAAAATCTCTGCCGTAAAACAAATTATAATATATAGATACTCAGCAATACCAGGTCCATAAAGACAAATTGAGCACCATCTTTGTATGTGAACTGCTTTGTCTCCTTGAATACATCTGCATCATCAATCTGGAGAAACAATAGTAAAAAAGGATATGAGAAAAACCTGAGTGAACAGCCTCTAACATGAAATTATCCTTGGCCACACATGCTCCGACCAAATATAACAAGAGGAAATGAAACCCATGGATGCCACAGGTTGTGAGTGAACAATTATACTGCAGATGTGGGCATGATAAACTATTGCCAAAGAATTTATAACTCTTTGTTGAAAATCCAAGAAATCAAAAAAAGAAGCCACTACTCATCATTTTATAGTCCAATCTCAATGAATCAACCTTAATCTTATTCACAGGTACTCAGGTAGCAAGCAAAATGGAAAACAATTTTCCAAATAAATCTTCTAGGGCTTTAATGAAAACAAAATTTTCTATCTTGTAAACTTAAGTTTCATCCTCTGATATTGCTAATTTATCATTATAGGATTAGATTCACAATTCTAAATGATCATGAAATGGAAAATGGTAGTTTGTCATCACAAAAGTCTATAGCCGAAAATTTGATAATTGATAGATGATTCAAAGAAGAACATGCACAAATTTTGAACCATTGCTTTCTTATGATGATTGAGCTGAAAGATGTAGAGGGAAAAACAGAAAAAGCCACTATGTTCAAACCTTTTACAGCAGATTCAAAAGGCCAATTTATAAAAAACTAACTGTAACTGGAAGCCAATGCATTCAGCTAAAACACTAGAAGTTGACTCCAGGACGAGAAAGTTGGAAGAACAATCCATAGTCTCAGGAATCCATAACCCATGCAAGGGCTATTAACAGTGCATTCAATTCATTTGTACAATTGGTGAATCAAATTAACATAAAGGAAATTGTATATAAAGTGAGAAATGTACTAGCACATAGAACATATTAATATATCCAATTTCGGTTTCAAAGGAGATTACCGCACTTCCAGCTCGAAAAGTTTTCTCAACGGTATTTCCTGTTATGTAATTGCGAATTTTGGTCCTAACAAATGCTGCCCCCTTTCCAGGTTTGACATGAAGAAACTCTACCCAATGCCAATAACCAACAAAGTAATAAGATTCAAAGACCTCTATTAACAAAACTCTCCTTCCACAAAACTAATACACTCGCAGATTGTAATTAGAGAAGAACACGAAAATACCTAAAACACGCCAAGGAGCACCATCCACTTCAATATTGGTACCCACTTTGATATCGTTGCTAGACAAGGCGTAAATCCCTGCAAGAACAAAAGCGATTGCCATTTCAACAAAAATGCTAAATGATAATTACGAAGAAAAAAGTGGGTGAGATTGAAAACGGTACTGGGAAAACTGGGACGCGAAGATGTTTTGGGTAAAATTCGCATTGAAAGAAGGGATGGTTTCGATGAGAGTGAGAGCGATGAAGTTGTTGACGATGATAATGAAATTGGGGAAATGGTATAAGAAGAAGAGTAGGAGAAAGTTGCAGTTCCCGCCATTGTTTGGGAAACGAGAAAATTGAACAAGTAAAATTGAGCTGTGTAGAGCAGTTTTTATTCCCTTTTTGCCTCCCCAAAATTTTGAGTGGCAAAGAATTCTGCTCAGGCAAGGGCAGTTTTGGATTGGGTCTTCCTGTTCAGCGTGGGCGGCATAAATTTTTTCATGTACTTCCGTTTTGAGATTTTGAATTCTGATTATTAGTGAATTGAATCCCAAATTAATAATATGCTTTTACACACTGTATTAAAAAAAAAATAGTTAATATCATATAATTTTTTAAAAATATCCTTATAAAATTAATATTTAAAAATAAAAAAAAATATAATAAATTTTAGAATGGATAAAAAAAAAATAATGAATTATCAATTTAAAATGAAATGAGTATTTAATTAGTATTTATTAAAATTACGTTTAATATATTAATGAAAATTGAATAAGCTCCAAATTCAAAGGTTTTTTTTTTTTTTTTTTTTTTGTATTTTTAGCAGTCTATAGTCTAAAATGAACCTGGTTAGGTTGGGTTTGAATCCAATATAATAATTTAAGTCGATTATGGCAAAAAATTAATTTGGATCCGAACTTAATTTTTTAGTATAAATTTTAATATGACAATATTTTAAATTTAAAATTTTTAGTCGGATTCTTATCAATCTGGCTGATTTTTTTTTTTTTTTTATTGGTTCACCTTAGTTAGGGTTGGAATTTGGGGAGAAATCAAATTCAATTATTTTTTGTAACTGTCTTTTGCTTTTCATAAATGAAGGAATTCATATTACCAAGTGCTTTTTTATTACATTTAATTCATTCAAAATTAAAATTCTAATTTTTTTTTAATGTAAATTCAAATACAATCTCATGATTTATAATGAAATCAACAATTTATAATTTTAGATAAATCATACAATAATATATGTGCAAACGGCAATATATATATTATTGTTCATTCCTCAGAAAGACAGAAACACAGTTGTTGAATAATTAGTAGAGAACCAAAACATGGATTAAACAAAGCTTGCTAAGAAAGAAAAATGAAATAAAATCCAATGATTAGCAAGCAACTATACAAGATAAAGGCCAAAAATACGTATTTATCAAATATCTATTGGTGGCCTGGCCCTGTATTTGCAATGTGCGTGACAAGATGGCAATAGCATTGCCTTTTTTTTTTTAATATCTAATCTAACGGGCTTATTTGGAGTTGGGAAGGATACCGTATCAACCAAGAATCATATATATAAATATATCCTAATTTCTTCATAATGACAACATAGAAATTTTGAGATTGATAGGTACTACAGTTTCTTATCCCTGATATTCCAAAATTGCACTATAAAATTTATTTATTTTTTAATTTTCTTTACTTTAAAATTATGAATATAAATTTTCATTTAATTAGAATATGTTGATAGTAATTGATTTTCAATTCAAAAATATTATAAAATGTTCACACCACAATTTAAGTTATATAATAATAAATTATATAAGGAAAAAACTTAAATAGCTTGCACTTTTGATCTCAGTATAAATAACCAAACAACCAAATTAATGAAATAATTATAACATAAAATTACACATTTTTATAATTTTTTGCCACAACTCTAAAATATGTAATTTGATAGTTGAAGATAATTAATTTAAAATTGATTAACTACAATATTATAATCATATTTTTTTACATTTATGTAATATGAATTTTATATATTTGAAAATAAAGCATGTATGCACACACATACTGTATATAAATTGATTCACATAAAATTAAAAAATATATATAAGAGATGAAAAATATTTAGATAAAAATTAAATAATTATTTAATTTATATATAAAATAATATAATAATAAAATTAAAACTTCTAGTGTAAATAATTGGTGATCATGTCTCAACGACAAAATTAATTTATTAAATCTAATAAGTAAAAGAGTTGATTGTTTATATTACTGATTAAGGGTATATTTTAACGTTGTTGAAGGTAATATATACCCATATACAGATGATAAAAAGTTGAATTAAAAAAAAAAATTATCATATATTAAATAATTTTCTAAAATTAAATTTATATAAAATTATTTCATTATTTTTTTTTAAATCATTGTGTTTCTGTAGATTTTAATTAAAATTTATATAAAATAATATATATAATTTTTTTTTAATTAATTCATATATAATAAATTTCACCAATGTGTGGTTTAGCCTGGTTTGTGCCAACCAGCCTGCTCATTCGTTGGCACGAGTAACTGTTTGTATGCCTGGCCTTTGTGTGTAGTTTAGCCAACCAGCCACCAGATTTTATTCATGATGTACTAGCATTTGATGCTTATCAATAATGAAAGTTCCCATTTTAGTTTTTTAAAAAAAATTGACCAATATATATTTTTATATTAATATTCAAAATTATCAAAAAATAATAATTAAATTTAATAAATGATAAAAATAATAATTTACATATATTAAAATAGATAAATTATTCAATGTATAGTGCATCCGGTTCATTCAATAATTTTCCATTAAAATATTTTAAGAAAACATAGGTTAGATAAAAAAAAATCAAAATTCACATAAAATTGGACCTAGGATTAGTATAATACTAAAATTTAATTAAGGATGAATTTTTTTTTTCCCTTGTGAAAATTTTAATTATATAAAAATATAATGTGTGGAAATTGATGATAATTTAATTCGAATAAAAATCAAATCAAATCAAATTAGCACATTACTTTTAGTTAAATGGTCAAACATTTGTGCACGTTAAAGGCACATAACATTGAATATTAAGTCAAAGGGACCATGATTTGAATTTTATAACAATATAAGATTTTGATATGATATCTCAATTTCTCTGCAAACAAGTAATGGGGACTATATTCTTAAGGGATAGAAAAAAAAAAAAAAAAAAAAAAACGACATTCAACTTTTTTCTCTCTATAAGCCATCTGCCTATTAACCTAAGGTTTCAGTTGGGTTTCTCCTCTAGTGGCCATCCGGTTTCCATCCTTTTTCGTTTTCTCTCTTTGTTTAGTTTCTTTGTTATGCTAATAATTGGTCTATGTGACCTTGGCTTTTCTGGTTTGTCTCCCAGTTCATCTGGGTCTTTAGTTTTTATTCCTATTAAAATGTTTTTGTCTTATGGCTGTAGACTTGCCATGGTTGCCTACGGCGGAGTCCATCTCTCCCGCCACATAATATGTTTTGATGGGCGTTTAAGGGTTAATAAATGATGGAAGGGGGAAGAAAGTGCAAATCTAAGTGTTAGAGATTCAAAGATCTATCAATGATTTTTAGATCTTCCTCTTAAAGAGAGTTCCTTCACCAACGACAAGGTTAAAGCACTGCTTTGACTTTTGACGGAATCTTGGATGATATTTGCACCTTGTCGTTTTCTCGCTGCTCAAGGATTGTGTTTACTCAGGTGGATTTCCATTAACCTTATTCAGTGCATGTCTCTCTTGGATAGGCCAGTAGTAAGTTCCCCGGTCTCTCTGGTGATCCTTCCCATTCCTCTGCCACAGGAGCTGGTGGAGCTGAAGGCAAAAAATTAAAAAGGTTTGGGAAGGGAGAGAGACAACCAAGGGTATTTTAGTAATTTGGGCTTGGAGCCCCAATTCAAAAACCCAAATTTGGGTAGATATTTCTTGGATCTTAGATCCATTTGTAATGTTTATTGCTGGGCTCTCAGTGTGTATTTGCTTTGTATTATATTAGACTTAATGTCTCTTTAATGAATACACTTTTCTTCTTTGAAAAAAAAAAAAAAAGTAGTGGGGACTATTATTGAAAATAGGCTGCCTATGTATATAATTTGTATAAACAATAACCATTTAAAGATTCATATTTTGTTTTTCTTATGAAGATTCAATTTTAATTTAAAATTTATACAAATTAATAAATTTTCCATATAATTACTCAATAATATTAGACTAGTTATATGTCAACTATATTTGTATTACATATATAATTAAAACTATAGATAAATGTTTTCAAATAAAAATATATTGCGAAAATCGTTTTGTTAAAAAGTTGAAAATTTGTTTGTTTTTTTTTTTTGTTTTTGTTTGTTTTTTGGAAAAAGACTATTGATTTTTTAAAGCTAAACCAAATCATCCTGAACAAACAGTTTTAATCCAACAGGCAAGGCAACCATCATCAACATAGAGATCCAAAGAGGACATCAACAATAGCATACACCTATTAAGTTTAAGAAAATCTTTTATTTCTAATTAGTTTTTTTTTCAACATTATTTATTTCTAATTAGTTATAGATTCATATATTCCTAATCATAGTTTAAAATATCTCAATTTTTTTTTTTAATCATTATCCCTTCCTATTTTATAATTATTATTGTATATATATTTAGAATAAGGTGCAAATATACTCCTAGGGTTTGGCAAAAATAGTAGATCAACACTTTATATTTTTCGAGTCTCAGATATACCTCAAACGTTATAAAAACGGACCAACGCACCCTTTCTCTCTGTTAAATTTGTTATATCTCTCTCTTCAGTCTCCACATGGCTCTTTACACTGTTTATTTTTTTGTTTTTTTATTTTTTATTTTTTTGACCTTTAAGGCAATGATATGGATGATATGATATGTAAGTGTAATCAAGCATATTATTGATGAGTATGGTTTAGCATGATTGTCAGGTTTAGATATTGGAAGACAAGTATGTGATGGTTATATGATGTTGATACGAATGGATTGTATGCCAAGGTTTCGAATTTTTGGTGGCTTTAAGTCTATCAATACTCTAGGATCATCGCGATTCGAAAATTGAATCGTGATAATTTGTGGCTCGAAAAATATAAAATGTCGATTTATTATTTTTATCAAATCCTGAGAGTATATTTACACTTTATTCTTATATATTTTGATTCATTTTTGTACCAAAAATATACAATAATATATCCAAATTCCCAATCACATCTCTGTTATCACTTTCATTGCCCATTAATAAGAAAAGAAAATGTGATAGAGAATAAACAAGTCATAATTGAACGACTAAAACTGTAAAGAAAATTCATGTAGCCTATCACTTTTTGTTGAAAATTTTACTCAATCCAATCATATTCCTATTCGTACACAACATTAAAGTAAAATAATAATTTTTTGCTGAGACTTAATACTTTATATAATAAATATTACATTGTAATGTTTTGGATGACGAATTTCAAAGGGTCATTGATCACATGGTTAAAATTTTAAAATGTATGTCTTCACCAAGCAATTTTTATTTAATCCGTCATAAAAAGAAATTAATATTTGTCTCTTTGTTGAATTGGAGAATTATTTAAAAAAAAATAATTATAGACGACTTCCCTATCATATAGTTGGTTTATTTTTACTTTTTAAACTATTCAACTATATTTACAAGGCACGTGGAGTCCCTTTCTCTTTTGGCAAATGAAGATCATTGCCCTCGTGCTTTGTAGGCATAACCAAATTAACGGAAATATTAATTTTGATTTAAAATCAGTTATTTTGGTTTAATAAAATATTTAAATTAAATTATAATTGATTTTTATAGTTTTGGTTTTAATTAAGAATCGATTGGTTTTGATTTAAAATTAATTTCTTTATTATAGTCTAAAATTAGAATCGATTTATTTATTAAATTAATTTTGATAACAAAATTAATATAAAATAATGAAATAATTTGAAATAAAATTTTAATAAACAATAAAATTTATTAAAATACAATTGTGTATTAAAAAATGATTTGTACTTAATTCTTATGTTGATTAAGTTGCTCATGTATTATCTTAAAATTAAGAGAAAAATTTGTGCAAAAAAAAATAAATAAGAGAAATCAATTTACGTACATATTTATTTATTATTATTTTTTTGTTCCAAACCAGAATTATCAGTTTGTAAATTGTAATCAATGGTTTTGGTCTGATTTTTAATAGAAATCAAAATTAAGCTCTTTATGATTTCGGTTATAAACCGAAACCAAAATAGAAAATCAAATTTAGTTTTATTTGACCAATTTCAATTCGTTTCAACGATTGCGATCCCATTTTAGTCACCCCTAATGCTTTGTGTCAATAACTCATGAATAATTATTGTTAATAATCATTATAGACGGTGATGGAATTATTCATTTTTTTAATATGAAGTTAAATTTTTTAAACTATAATTTACTTTAAAGTTGTATATATAATTAAGCTAATTTTTATATATTTAAAAAAAATCATTTAAAATAAATAGATCAAATACAATATATAATAAATTTTTTATAATTTTACACATAATTTTTTTATATTTTAGAGGTTACAAGAAGGTCATACCTCTTTTTAGTCTTCCTTTGTTCCGTCATTGATTATAGATATGTAAATAAATATGTATTAATTATTAAAATACAACTAATAATTAATATAAGAATATTATATTTATGAAAGACCTAACTTTAGCACCTCGCATGATCACCAATTATCGTCTATAATGTTTGATTTGAACCGAACATTCTTTATAGTACCACACCGGGCCGGGATAACCCTTGTTTCAATCCAAAGGCCAACTGTTTTGCCAACGAGGAATTATATATTAAATAAATTATTAATTAATACCAAGCGCATTCAACACGCGTGCACACACGTGCTAGGTCAGTTGTCAGACATGACTGTCATGTCTTCTGGCGCGTGGGTTAGCGTTTCTCTATCAGCGTGGTAGGTACTTACCCGCACTCCAAGGTCACCTAACATCATCATCTCATTTATATGACGTCATTAATCTCACAATCAAAAGAAAAATATAATTTTTTTAATTATAAAAAAAAAAATCAACAGCTGAATAATGATCTTCCACGGTCGAAGAAATTCCGTTGGACAGCGTGGCGGTGGGACAGTTGTGGTTGTGGTGGTATAACATCGTAAAAAACTCTATTAATGGGAGTATTTTAGTAATTTTAACATCAATACTCAATTGCATGCGAAATATGCGATTGGATAAAAAAGTGCTTAGTGGCGCACTTTACGGTGCTGTCCTGCCGCCGTATTTTTAATATTTTTAATATTTGTCTCTATTTAATAGTATTTCGGTATTATTTGAAAACCAAAAAAAAAAAAAATGATATATTTACATTAAATAGTCATACACACGCGCTAAGCTTTCAAAAATCAAACCACTCGCTCCTTTTTTTTTTATTTATTCATCAGTCTTAAAATTTCAATTCATAATTTTATTATCTTAAAAACAACTAAATAATTTCGATGATTAACTTGATTGATAAGTGAGTTGGCTCATTTTTTTATTGATCAGAGTTTAATTATCGGTTCTAGCACTCAGAGATAATTCCTGAATATATAGGCTTAACATAGAGACTCTCCAAAAAAGAAATTTAATTTTGATTGATGTGTAAACTCATTTGAAGATATCCCTGAGCGATAAAAAAAAAAAAAGAATAACATTAAATTAAGAGTCTATTTGTATTCAAATGAGGGCTGAAAATTTTTATAAAACACATTTTTTAAAAATTTTTACTTCATGTATATTATATTATATTATATTTATTAATTAAGTTTCACTTGTTGCTTAAACTCATATGGCTATGAAAAATTTCAAAAATATTATGCTAGAACTCATTATTTAAAAAAATATTATTTTTCATTTTGAAATTCAAACACAATGAATAGTTTTAGTATAATTTTATTTTAATCTATTGAAACAAAAAATAAAAATACCATAACCACTATAATTAGTTATTATATTTTTATAATATAAAAGATGTATGGAGTAAATAATATATATATTAATGCACTTTTTTATTATTTTGGAGGGACAATTTTAATTATTTATGGTCTAATTGTATATATTTTTGTAATTTTTTATATGAGAACATTGAAAAATAATAATAATAAAAAAGAGTTTGGGACCCGAGCCCCTCCAAACTCGTTCCTGCAAAGCATAGTATAATAATAAGTGTACATGCGACTTAAACAATATATATTTAAGTTTGATTATCATCTCTCAATATGTAAAAATAATATGTTTATCAATAGATAAATATTGAAACACGATAGTAAAAATTTATAATATATTTAGGTGGAAGATTTAAAAATTAAAATTTAATATTTGAATTTTAAATTATTATTTTAAAATATTTAGTAAAGAAAATTTGAATTTTACTAGTATTTAAAATTATAATTAAAATATTAAAAATTAAAATTTTTAATGGTAGGTGTTTTGAGACTGTTAACAATTACTAATATTTAATTGCGAAGGACTAGCCATAATTGCAAGTCGTGGAATTAAACATTATATACCCTCTCATAAGTCTTAGCCAATCAAAAGCCGCGAGTGTGAATTACGTACGTGATAACTAGTACAACAAATTATTTTGTCTAATTATTAAATATATCATTTTAGAAGTAAAATAAAAAATAAAAAATTGTTATTTAAGAAATTAAATGAAAAAAAAGGAAAATAAGAGGGTAAGTGGAAGAAAAGAAAGGTGGGCGAGTTCGCCGAGTCTTGAAGTATCATCGTGCATGCATTTTTATTGCAAGTACCAAACTTCTCTCTCCTCTGATAAACTGTTACTTTGCATGCACATGCTTTTGTTTCCTCTCCTCTAAATCGCTGATTCCTCTCTCCGATCACCGGAAACCACCGACTCTACTTACTTCATCGACCTAATTTTCAAAAAAATTATCGATTAGAACCTCACTGATTAACTGAAGGTCGTCTAAGAAAAACTGATTTGCAGAAATCGAACATGGCGTAGTCTCTGAACAATAGCTATAAAAATAATAGCTGAAGTAGCGTTTTGTATTATACGAGAGAGATTGTGATGAGAGGTTAGCTTCTTCTTTCTCCTTTGTCTTATTATATATTATCTGGAGTTGTATAGTGGCTTTTGGTTGACCAATTTTGCGTGATTGGCGTTGGATTTATCGAAAGAGGAATTGTTAGGGATTTGTTTTTGGCGATTTGAATTGATTTTTTTATTTTATTTTTTGTGGAATTTGTAGAATTAATATTGAGAATGGAGTCGAAAACTTGCACGAATGCATTATGCGGTTCCTCGACATCGAGCGTGTGGAGAAAAGGTTGGCGTCTGCGATCTGGCGAATTCGCTAATCTCTGCGATAAGTGCGGGTAATTTAATTACTTTACTTGTATTCTTCATCTTTTCAAATGTGTGTGAGTTATTGAAGACAATGGAGCTGTACGGATGGATGGCTTATTGTTGTTAAGGCTTAGTTTTTTGGTTCTGCTGATTGATTTCGATTTTCGACCTTGTTCATATATGTATGGTTCATTGGCGTATTTTGTCATTAAAACGGCTTTTATATCTTCAAGCTTTCTATTTTTAGGCTTTTTGTGGACCATTTCACCGCGGTATTAATGGCTTTTTTGGACATTATTTTCAATTTGAATCTAATGGTTTCAATTGGATTAGATTTGTGTAAAAAAAAAATATTTCAAAATAAGTGCATGAAATTGGGGGAGCTGAACTGGGCAATAAAGTTGTTTTCGTGATGCTTCAAATGGAATGTTTAATTTTGTGATCCTATATCTAAAACTTTTGTACAATTTAGGGGAAAATATGGTAGCAATTTGAATAAGCTGTTCAGGCACACATTAGTTATTGATTGATATATTAATTATGGTTTCACTGAAAGACATAGTTGTGATCCACAATGTTAATTGGAGGAAGATTAATTAATTTCATTATGACTGTAGGTCTGCATATGAGCAATCAATATTTTGTGATGTGTTTCACTCAAAGGATTCTGGTTGGAGGGAGTGCACTTCGTGTGGCAAGGTACATCAGCAGTCTTTATTTATTTTCCTATATTATTCTCTCACAATTTCCATAGCTTTCACATAGAATGTAAGTAATTGAATTTGTCACTGGCAGCGTCTCCACTGTGGATGTATTGCTTCCAGATTTCAACTTGAACTACTTGATGATGGTGGTGGAATAAACTGTATAAATTGTAGTAGAAGTTCAGGGGTTAATTCTGTAAGTTCAGATACTTATATACTCGTTCATCTTGTTCATTTTTAGAAATTTCATGTTTTCTAGTAATTTATCTCGTGAATGGTGTATCTAATGGTTCCAAGTGACCCTTCAATTTATTTCATCTGTATGAGTACGAGTGTTTCTGAATTATAAATGTGACAAGGGACTAAGGCAAGAGGGTAGTCTTTATAAACTGCAGTAAATCATTTGTGCTCATATATATTGGTCAACATTTTTCTTGTGTTCCTTTGTGGGATACAGATGGTTCTTCCTTAGTGTCTATTTATGCTAGATAATATGCTCGAATGGAAGCTCTTTAGTCTTTACTGTCAGAATCGGGTATATTTTTTAGCATATACTAAACATTTTTATACAGTTGATGGGAGATGAAAAACCTAATGGATTTGGCTCTTCAAAAGTTGATGATATTGGTGAATCACAATCTGCTGACAATCAGTTGGATGCTGAAAGGAAGCTTTTGCAGCTAGGCAGTTCTATTGAGGGTATTGGCACAAGACATTTGCTCCAATTACAAAATGATGAGACAAGTGGGTCTTTTAGGCAAATGAAACAGGAGGATAATTTGACTCCTATGGGTGAAATTGGAAGCACAAGTTTCTCAAACTTCAACCAATCATCAAATGGATTATCTCAAACTACCAAACCAGATATTCGTAGAGCAGCTATTGCAACAAAAGAATTATATGAATCACTAGCACAAACAAATTTGAGTATTACCTTGGGCTCATCTTTAGGGAATCCAAATCCCTTTCCTGGAGCTGTTCTTGATGAAAGGGCTCAAAGTAAGGCATCCTCTCCACTCCAACAGGGGCCCAGGTCTCGCCATCTATTGCCCAAGCCTCCAAAGTCAGTTCTTGCTTCAGGTTTGGAGGCAAATGCAGGCATGGTTTCACAGATACGTGTTGCTAGGCCTCCTGCTGAAGGGCGGGGAAGGAATCAGTTGCTTCCTCGTTATTGGCCTAGGATAACAGACCAAGAGTTGCAGCAAATATCTGCAGAGTATCCTTCAGTGCATCATGCAATTATGAAGCCTATTAGTTTTTTGTTTGCAGAACCATGTATTAAATGTTATGCTTTTACGATTTTCTAGCCTATCTGTTAACTAGGATGGTGATATCCTTAACTATGTGATGTTTAAGCTCGAATTCTACCATTGTGCCATTATTTGAAAAGGTTCTTAGTGCAAGTGATGCCGGTCGGATTGGTCGTTTGGTTCTCCCTAAAGCATGCGCTGAAGTAAGTTTGTGTAATTATATTGTTGCAACTGATATTCAATGGCCATCATATATTAATCTTTGAAGTCTTTTTGTAGATGAGCGTTGCTGTAATCAGTTGAAAGTTTATCATTATGCAGGCATATTTTCCTCCTATCTCTCAACCAGAGGGTCTTCCTCTAAGGATTCAAGATGTAAAGGGAAAAGAGTGGGTGTTTCAATTCAGATTTTGGCCTAACAATAACAGCAGAATGTACGTTTTGGAGGGTGTAACCCCTTGCATACAGTCCATGCAGTTGCAGGCTGGAGATACGGGTATTCCTAATCCCATCATTCTGAAGATTGTGACAAATTTGCATGCCTTATGATTTATTTTGTTCTGCTTAGGAATACCAAAGTACTTTATCCTGCATTTGAAGTCTTATCACATTACTGATCTTTGTGTATTTTCTCCATAAAGCATGGCCTTGTGGGATTGCTGTCATCCATGAATATATTTCTGCCATTTTCTTTAACAGCAAAATATCATCCCAATAATTTTATGTGATAATCCATACATGATAGTGTTTCAATTTCTTGGTCTTGGATAAAAGATATCAATCCATGCCTCGTGCATTGTCCCTAAGCCTTTTTTTACTTTACAATGAAAGTGCAGTTCTCAATTGTCATTAGTTTTTGGGAAGTGGAGGCATATTCAACTTATAACTTAAATGGTTTTATCATGTATGTTGCAGTAACATTTAGCCGTATGGATCCAGAAGGAAAACTTGTTATGGGGTTCAGGAAAGCATCAAACACTATGGCTATGCAGGTAAAAAATTTGGAGTCCATTTCTGTGTTGGTGAAATTGATCATATAATATTGATATATAAATCATCAAATAAACAGGAAATCCAACCATCTTCCATTCCTAATGGTGTTCATTCAAGTGAAAGTTTCTTTTCCGGTGTTTTTGAGAACCTACCTATAATAAGTGGTTACTCTGGCCTTCTCCAGTCACTGAAGGGAAGCAACGATACACATTTAAGTGCACTGTCCAAACATTTGCATTCCTCTAATGGTGATATTAGCTGGCATAAATCTGAGAAGCACGAGGAAAGGACAAGGGAGAGCTTGCTGTTACCATCATTGCTGGTTCCAGAGAGAAAAAGAACACGAAATATTGGGTCTAAAAGTAAGAGACTTCTAATCGATAGTCTAGATGCTTTGGAGCTCAAACTTACATGGGAAGAGGCACAGGATTTGCTCCGACCCCCACCAAGTGTCAAGCCTAGCATTGTTACCATTGAGGATCATGATTTTGAAGAGTATGAAGTGAGTACTCTCATTGAAGTTTTATTTTATATATATGTATGTATGCACTATTTATAGACCTTCAAGTATACACATATGCTTATTTTATAAGATACATCAATAATGCTATGAGACATGGACACAAACACAGTCACACCGACACGATTATTATTAAGAAATTTGGACACAACAAGGGGGGACATATTAATAAAAAAAATAAATTTATTAGTATTTCAATATATATATATATAATTATTTAAACTTAAATTATAAATTTAAATGAAATAAATTTATTCTATTCAAATATGATTGTAATTTATTTTCAATAATATTTATCACTTACTTAAAGTTGAAAATCAAGTTGATGAGTATTGTTCATGAAAAAATACTTGTTGGAACTCAATTGTGTCATATCCTACTCATATTAGTCCTTATAATTTTAAAATTCCAAATTAAATTTTCTTATCCTAAAGAAATTATATCATCCTTGTCCTTACCGTGTGCAAATAAAAAAAAATTAAAAAAATTAAAAAAAAAATTCTGACATGTACATAGCTATGTCCAACACTTTATGTCAGAGAAGTGTTTGACATGGACGCTCACCAAGACAGAATTGTCTGTGCTCCCTAGCTAAAATTGTTTTGGTTGCATTTTGATGAGAAAAGATCTCAATTAATTCTTTTCATGTACTTTATTCGTGCAAAACTCGATAGTATTACATTTTCCCTCCATTCAAGATATTCTGCTTTACAAAGACAGATGCTTGGCATTTGGAATTCATATTCAATATCAATCTAGTAAATTCCACACGGATTCTGTTAGGATTTTTGAATATAATGGAATCATTTATTCATCCTCTTCTTCACACACTTTCAAATTCAGACAATTCCACACACTAACAGCTTACTACAACAAGTAAAACCCCTGTTCAATTTATTCAGTCCCATGACTGGTGATCTTCCTAAACTTCCTGAAATTTTGAATATGGAACTCACCTTGTTTGCTTCAGAAAGGCATGTAGATGGATTTCTGACTTTTATATGTTTTCTCATGTAGGAACCTCCAGTTTTTGGGAAGCGAAGTATCTTTGTAGTGCGATCAATTGGGTAAGAATATGATCATTCACATAATATTATATTATACTTACAGATTTTATGCAACTGTCCATGTGCAAGAATCTACCACCTGGGTTCATGCACAGTAGAGAACCAATGTTTTCCAGATTCCCTTTCTTAAACTCAGTTCCTCTTAAATATTATTTTCACCTGTCTACTGCAGACTCTACTGAAAACCATTCTTTTTCCTGTCTTAACTTTTTATTTTTGAGATGCAATCCCCTCCAACAATTTTAATGTTGTTCCTTTCTTTGTTTACTTTGATATGCTGGATACTTGAGCAATAGTTGAAATTAAAATCAAGAGGTAACAGGGATTGCATCTCAGAATTATAATTTCATCACTGAGTCCTGGAATAGCATCATTTTTGTGAAAGGAAATCTACACTCTGTCTTCATTGTTATTTGTTATGTTCTAGTTCTCGAGGAAATTGATCTTGCTAGTCCATATTTTACCTGTGGAGAACTTCTTGAGATCATATGCCATAAGATCTCATCACACTTCATATTTTGTCCAATATCTCAATTTTCACTCAAGTATAATCTGGTTCCATTCATGCAAACCTGTGATGGTGCCACATGTCTTTTATGAGTTATGGAATTGGTCTACATTCCTTCGTTTTGGGAATTAGTTTAGGAAATCCATCTAATATGGAATTCTTAAGCTTTGTTATCAGGGGACAAGAGCAATGGGCTCAGTGTGATAGCTGCTCTAAGTGGCGAAGGTTGCCAGTTGATATTCTTCTTCCACCTAAGTGGACATGTGTGGAAAATTCTTGGGATCAAAGCAGGTCACTAACATGTTTTCCCATTGCAAATTTCTTAGAGGTGTGCATGTGTTTTGGTGAGAAACCAGTCCCCCTTATAAATAATGTGATTTTGTGTCTTCAGGTGTTCATGTTCTGCTCCAGATGAATTGACCCCAAGAGAATTGGAAAATCTTCTCCGACTTAATAAGGGTATGAATTATGATAATAGCTTGTGTCCCTTTTAACAGGAAGATTGTGTGGCTGTTGCAATGTACTCTTTATATCATAAATGGGCTTTTCTTATTGACATATAATTTTATCCTACATGAGAAGCTATAGTTATTATAAGTGTTCAATCTATAACGTAGTCCATGCTATGGTTCTGAATATTGCAATTTTTTCAGATGAGTGTTACATACATAAATTAGCAGTACAGTAGACATGTGCGAGTAATGCATGTTTAATCCTCTGTGCAATATTGTTACATTGTTCTGCTACTTCCTTGGGTCAAGAAAAGGCAGAAGAGAGCTTCTAAGTTTGATTTACATGTGCTTAAGCACAACAATGTTTTGAAGATCTCGCTTGCACTTTGTTATGTTTTTGTGTCTTCCACTCCATGTAGTGACATTTTAATGAACTGGCTAATGTTTACAAGTCAAGGGAACTTAATGTATCTTGTAGATTCCATAGATGCTTGGTCAATTTGGTGAATTTAATATGAAGGAGACTCTACATATTCCGGTGTTTGTGCTTGAACATTTGTCTTATTGTGAATTGGAGTTGCTCTTTTAAGTATTTTTATGCATTGTGAACCACTAATCATAAATAATCACCTTCTTTCTATTTATTTTTTGAAGTTATCTTTTATGTGTTCTCTTTTTGATACTATCATGGCCTTAATTATAGATTTCAAGAAACGGAGAATAACAAGTATCCATAGGCCAGCGCAGGAGCATGAATCTTCTGGCCTAGATGCTTTGGCTAATGCTGCAATCCTTGGAGATGAGGGTGATCCAGGCACAACAACAGTTGCAACCACAACCAAACACCCGAGGCATCGCCCTGGTTGCTCTTGCATTGTGTGCATTCAGCCCCCGAGTGGTAAGGGCAAGCACAAGCCTACATGCACATGTAATGTCTGCATGACAGTTAAGCGCCGATTTAAGACCCTGATGATGCGCAAGAAGAAGCGTCAATCAGAGCGCGAAGCAGAGATTGCCCAGAGGAATCAGCACGTGTCAGGTCCCAGAGATGAAGCAGAAGCAGAGAGCAGCTCTAAGCATGTATCAACACCCCAGGATCCTTCAGAGAATGAAACTAGGTCAGTGAATGAATTAGAATCTAAAAGTCAAAGCAATAATCTCTCAAACAAAATGGTTGACCCTGGGAAGGGAAACATAGACTTGAATTGTCATCCTGACCGTGAAGAAGAATCACAAGTGGGGTTAACCCGTATGAGCATGATGAGTCTTCTTCAAGTAGCAAGCCTTCCATTGGAGACATATCTAAAACAGAACGGTCTAACAAGCTTGGTATCTGAGCAACAAGGAAGTTCAACATCCCATGTACCACCTCAAACTGGAGAGAGTGAAGGACGACTCCCTGAGGATTGTCAATTTGTTTCAGCTGCACAAGAGCAGGAGAGCGGAGGTGAAGAGAACTGTGGACCTGGACAAGAGCAAAGCCAAAATGATCCTGTATAAGGTTCCCTTTTCATTTAATTTTATTTCTTCTTTTTTGTATAATTTACAAGTTTCTAGGTCTTCTTCCAGTTGGGATGGGGCAACATTTTTGTTTCTTTTCTAGTTTGAGGGTGCATGTCCTTCATTCATTATATTATGTGTATAATACAAACCTGATTTAATAATTCGGAGGGGATTCATGTGAATAGATATGGAGGAGGTGCTAGATATATGATCATATGTAAGAAATGTTTTCAAGTATAGAGAACATTGAAACCAGCGGTTGTCAAATTAAGAGTGCTTGCTTTACCAACATTATAATTATCTTGTTTGAAATTCCATTTTCTTCTTTTTACATCTCTTACAATTTACATCATTCTGTATAAAGCCCTAATTTTTCTATCAAGAAATGCTACGACTTTTATCTCTCATCAGATATTATGGTGCTGTGATGGTATGGGAGTGACAGTTTCAAGTTCTAAGCCTTCCTTCATGAAGGGAGGGTTCTGAAAATCCTATTGATTGCAGCTTTCTCTAGATGCTCCATTTTATTTTCCCACTGAGACCGAACCAAATACTGTTCTCCTAGAAAATCAAGTGAAAGTTGTGTAACCTAACTTGATTGTTATATTAGATGACGTTTATGAAAAATGTACATATCAGTCTATCACCATTCACCAAGCTAAACGTGTGGCCAATTGGTGTGGGAATTTAGTCCTTAAGATAAGATCTAAGGCAACTAAAACCAGTTCCTGAATTTGGACTGGTCACCAAAATTGGGCATCTAGAAACTCAATTTGGAAAGGATTTGTGGCTATGAAGTGGACACTTGACAGCAACCAGAAAAGGAAAAGAATTCTGTTGGGACCATTGAAAAAGATGATATGTTTCTTTGTTTCTACGCATTTCCCACCTCATCTTCTCGTTCAACAAATAAACTTTGGAACATTATTCCACTGCTGCAGCTAAAAAAATTTAATTCAATGCATCTATTATTAGAAATGCAACCAGAACTGCTACCAAAGACAAGTCTTTTTATCTTCTCATAAAATTCAAAATAGGTATTATTATTATTATTATTATTATTATTTAAAATTCTGTTCTCTATATATTTGATTTCTTTACCTGATAATTATATGAATTTTATTTTACAAAAAAAATAATTGCCTTCTATTTTTCACAGAAGTACTAGTAATTAGGGTACAATTGAAAATAAAACAAAAAATGCAATCTTAATTAATGGAAGGAAAACATAAATTATTTTTCTTTTCTTTTCTTTTCTTTTCTTTTTTTAAATTTTGTGGAATATAAATTATTTTAGTAATTACAAATATATAATCTGGACGATATTAAAAGTGTCCCAAATAGATACAAATATGGTTTATTATTTTTATGTAATTTGAAAAATAATTCTCTCTTTTTGTTTAGACTCACATCTTACAAAATAAAAGGCATTTTAGTCAAATAGTAAACAACACTTAACTACACATTAACCATATGGATTAATATGCTTAGGAAAAAAAAACATGAATTAACTATCAGTGGTACAGATTCAATTGATTGAATCTTATGGCTAATATTTTCTGGTACCCCAAGTAAGGAAATGAATAATTCAACTTGACATGTTGCTTTAAATGCCTTTGCCCATTGGAAGCTTTTGTTGAAGGACTTCCTCTAAAGCTGCATAATAATTCAACAACTAAGAGCAGAAGAAGTCCTGTACCTCATTTCAATTTTCTTGATTTGACATTATCCTACAATACAGGAACACTTCCTCATCTACTCTTCTCTTTACTATAATCATACACACCATATTAACTATTCAAACAATTAATTCCTCCATGTGAAAAGTTTCCTCAAAGTCTAAAGCTTTCCTTAGTCCCTGTTGAGTGTTAAATCAACAATTCAAAGCATGTATTAAATTTGAAATGCTGGCTCCCAACTCTATGTCAAAGCATTACTTCTCCTAATAAATGATCACTCTTAACAATTCACATTCTTAGGAAGATAAGAAATGCTGTTCTTTTGAAGATGTATTCAAAAAGAAGCAGTAGTATGCAATTTTTAGAGTTGTACAGAAAATGGCAACTGATTTGTTGATGTAATTAGATGGATTTGTTTGATTCTTTATAGGTTGTAATGCTTATTGAGTTTGCAATAAGATTTCTCTTTTGGTGTTTTGACCCAAAAAAAAAAAAAAAAAAAAAAAATCTATGGCAGAAATCGCCAAAGAGGAAAAAAAAAAAAAAAAAACTCTTTAGAAAAGTATGGGGCTGCCAAAGATTGTTACTCTCTCCGTCCCAAATTGATAGATAAACTTTTTATAATGGACGTCATAAATTATAGCCACATTTTCATTTTAGAAGAGTAGTTTAGATAATATTTTATTAAAATATCCTTATTTATTTAACATTAGTATTTATAAAATAATTATTTAAATTAGTTGTATTTATATTTCCAAAAACACATTAATTAATATCCACTAATACAATAGTTGGATTCTAAGAAATTAATCTTTTTGAGTCGTGAGTTACTGTAAGGATACTTTTGAAAAAAAAATTTAAAATTAATGATTTTAACTAAATTAACCTTTAATTCTTAATTCATGTGAAAAGTTAGTTGTGCCTATCAATTTGGAATAGATGAGTATTTTTTTTTTTTTTGCCCATAGAAATATATTAGCATAAATTAGGCAGAAAGCCTAAGAATAATACAAAATTTAAAACCATCAACAGATAAAGCTCAAAAAAATACATAAAATTACTCAATATTGGGTTATTTAACCAAAGATTATTATTTCAATATTATATTGCAGTTACATTTAATATTTCATCTTTTAACAGAAACAAAACTTTCGAAAAAGAAAAAGATTGTCAGATAAAAAGATCTTTTCTAGGAAGTACATAAAACTGATATCCTTTAAAATAAATACGTGAAACCAAATTACACAATAAAGATAACAAAATAATTGAATTAGTAGCTTAATAGTCCAATTAGAATTGTAATTGAGATGAACTTTAACTCAAATTCAGCTTATTAATAAATTATAATTGAGTTAAATTAAAAATTAAGTTCAACTCGTTTGAAACTTATTTGTAATTTATCAAAATATTCAAATTTCTAAATATTTATTTCTAATAAAATAATTGTAACAAAAATACTTAAAACTAACATAAAAGTAAAATCATTCAATTAGTAAAAAAAAAATTTCATATATTACAAAGATATTAATTAATAAAAAAAATATTTTTAAAAATTATAATATTAGATTATATAATAAAAAAATATTAAATTATGTTAATTAAGAGAATATATATTTTAGTCAAATTGAATTACTAAAAAGTTTATAAGAGTTAAAATACATTTTTTGAAGTGCCAAAATTAATAATAATAATAATCAAATTGTTCACGAGTCTATTAATCGAACTGTTCGCGAGTTTGTTCATGAGCCTATTAATCGAAGCCTGTTCATGAATTTATAATCGAACTGTTCACGAGAATAAACTCGACTCGTTTATTCATCGAGTTTTAAAGTAAAATTTAAGTTTAGCTCATTTATAAAACAAATTGAACTCAAACGAATTTTTATCGAGTTAAACATCGAACCGCGAACAACGAACAACTTGACTCATTTATACCCCCTTAGTCCAATGTCTATGCACAAAAAGAAGAAAAAAAATTTTACAGTGAAAAGTAGCACAATTAGAGAGTTGGGAGAGTGGAGAAGTCATTTCATTTCAAAACAAAATCACTTGAGAGTAGGAAGAGAGTGGATTTGGAACACTATCATATAAATGGCATTATGGATTACAGGAAACTAATCAGCCTAGGAGGACCAGGCTTGCACTCTATCTACAAAATACCGTCCCCTCTATCATCTTCAGGTATTGTAAGGTGGAAGACAAAGAACCACTTTTTATCTTTTCTATATATTCTATTGAATGAGCACAAGGCATTCCCAAAAAAAAATGAAAAAATGTATATTAACAATCAAAATCCTTCAACACTAGCCCTTCGAACAGAAGATGATGATGATTTCCGGCTTTCTTGTCGTTCCAATTCCCCAAATGAGAGGGTTGAGGAACAGGCACGCGGAGGAAGAGACATTGGTAAAGCAGGTGGCCTTGTGGGAGAAACAGATGGTCGGGCCCTTGATGGTGGTGATGGTGAGAAACTTAATCTGGGTGCTGGGGTAATGATCCCATTAAGACTCGGTGACCTAGACATCTGTTTTCCGGCAACTGCAACTGGCTCTTGCAATGGAAAGCGAGTGGAGTATTTCATGTCTTGTATGACTTTAAGATGTTCTACAACAGTTCTCATAGTTGGTCTTTCCAATGGATCCTTCTGAAGGCATCTGAGAGCAATGTCCGCCACTGTCCTGGCTGCTTTCACTGGGAATCGTCCTTTTAACTGAGGATCCATAATCAGTGATAGTCGACAGTCATCAGCTAGGAAAGGCCGGCTCCACTTTACTAAATTCCTCTCTTCCTTAGGATGACGGTTATCAAGATTTTTCCGGCCAGTAAGAAGTTCCAGCAGAATAATTCCAAAACTCCATACATTGCTCTTTGGAGTCAATAGCCCTCTCTCCAATGTCTCCACAGAAAGATTTGCCACTGCCTGCATACAAGTATGAACATAATTAGCCCCTCACAAACTGAAAACAATCACACAAGAATAAAGGTCTAAGGAGAGCATTTACTGAGTACATATTTAATTGTAAATTATGTCGCCCCATATTTAAGTATAGAGGTAGAATAAACTGAGGTCAATTAAATCTAAAGCAAGAAGTATGAGCATGCAATGTTAAATATCTTACCACTGCACTGTTAGGGATCTCTGTCTCAGGAATATGACCAACACAACCATATCCTGAAAGCTTTGCACTAAAATCTTTGTCAATCTGTATGTTGCCAGTAGAGAATTCATTGTACATTGCCTGTGAAGTCAAGGAGAGCTTTCAGTAAACGCATGAGAACTCAGTCTTGTGAAAACTAACAAAGTTGTAAGCATCAATCTTCCTTTATTTTCTTTCCAAAATCAGTCTTGAAATTTTCTTTCCAAAATAATTTAAGGAATAAACAAGTACAGGGAAGGATATATTGGATACACATTCCAATGATTATAATAGAAAAGGTCAAACACTTCAGATTATCATCCTTGAGGAATACTACCCCAAACATGAACAACATGCCTTGATGAATTATATTATTATTCACTCCGAGACATCTCAACCAACAGTGCAGGTTCAAGTAGTAGTTACCTGGAAAGGCCCTTCTTCATGCAAGAAAGTAAGACCCTGTGCAGCACATAAAGCAATTTTCATTCTGGTATTCCAATCAATGGGAGGCCCGTCTGATCTCCCATATAAAAGCCGGTCCAAACTTCCGTGATAAAGCCTCTCATAAACCAGCATCTTTTGCTCTGACCCATCACGTGCATGGTAACCTCGCAATTTACATAGGTTTGGATGTCGCAAGGATGCAAGGGTATTAACCTCATTAATAAATTCCTTCAAACCCTGGAAGATCACAGAGACAAAGTAAAATTATTGCCTGATTTTTTGAGACATCTCAAAAATTTTGAAAAAATAAAATTCACACACAAGCACAAACCCAAAGATGTTTGTACATAAAACTGCCATAAACTACTCCAGAAAAACACAAGTTGTGAGCAAATAATGGAATTCACTTGCTGGTTGCATGCATTCCACTCAAATTTACATAGGAAGGTCAGACATGTTTGAATTTGTTAGGGGACATTAACAATATAATGGAAAAGATTGTATTTAAGAGAAAGCAGTCACAATTTCAGTCCAACAGGAAAGATTAACCTATGGAAATTTTTTTCTTGCATCTGAGCTAATCTATCACCAAAGTTATCAAAGCATCTTTTCCAAGCATGGTAATAAAAAGTTTGCAAATCTGTTGAAGCTTGGAAAGATTAAATTCTAGGAGATCTTCTAAAAATCAATTATATATCAGGAATAAAAACTGGGGAAAAAACTTTTGAAGACCAACAAAAAAGAAATGTGCTCTGGATAGGCGTAGCAAAAGAAGAAATCCAACACAATTTAATGAATACCCCACATTCAATTATAAAGTGTCAAAACTGCAGATAAAAAATAAAACGTGGTTTGCCATAACTTACCTGACTGGATGAATGAAGGCGAGTTACACTGGCTTCAAACTTCTTTGAACTTGAAGTGTCATCCCCAAAGGAAGCCCTGTAAATAGTGGAAGAAAGACCTTCTGATACGCATCGATCTGAAGAGAAATTGCGGCAAGCAGATATAATTTCTTCATATGAATAGATCCTTAGAGTTCCACTGTGAGTTCCACCTGGAGGTAGTGGCAATGGCCCAGAAGCAAAGAGAGGGCCACTGCCACTCCCAGCTTTAAAGCTACCTAGAGGCTTCAATGCAGCAGTAGGAAGTGGAAGAGGCTGTGGACTTGGGTGGTCCCTTGCTAAACCAGCTCTGTTTTTTGACTCTTCATGCTCATCATATTCAACTGCTGCAAGATCATCTTGTTCAGCAGCATCAAGGCTTTCTGGAGCTGATAATGCCCGTGCCCTATTGTTTCTTTCTCTATCTGGTTGAACAGGTTTCACTCTGGTCCTAAAACTAGGGGGTGCTGACTGCAACGATCGAGTTGGGATCTGCGGCTCAGGTAGTGTGGTGGGTGTTTGCTCCTTAGGACTGACACGTTTAATGGAAATTGATGGCTCAGGCCTTTTCTTCTTGCCCTTCAAAACTGGGAAACACCCCATTTTACTACATTCAATACTTTAAAACTGTAAGGCGTCTTCTCTGTTTCTGCCAGAAGAAAAATTACAAGCATATGTATTAATAAGAGTTTAAAATCAGAAAGTATCTGAACTTATTAGTGCCAAGGAATCCTGTGGAAAACGACAATGTAATTACAGTTTTTATTATTCACACTTGAGTGGCGAATCTTAACATGAAGAATAAAGACACAGAATTAACAACTAAGATAGTGGCACTGAGTAGTGCAATTACCCAGCAGCAATGAAACTAGGATAATAGATCCCTTTGCTGTCCGTTTAAAGAAAATTCCACTACCTAGGCATATAAATATTCGCAAATCTGCATCATAAATACGATATGGTTTAATAAAAATTCAATATTTTCAAAGGAAGAACTGGCCAAATTACAACCCCAATTAACTGGAACACCTAATTGTATAGAACTAACAAAAAGATAAAGAGGAATAAATTGCTTGGCAGATGACTGAACACTATTAGCTAAAATTCCACCAAAATTAACTAACCCATGCACGTAAAATGTTAGTGAAATTATCTACTAAAAAATTTTCTCCCTAATCTAAAATGCAAATTAGCCAAATTTATTTCCCACCAAATGACTCATACTGATAAAATTACTAAAAGGATCGAAAATTGAATGACATATTCAATAATGCACTTGTAGAAGAAGACAAGAAACCCATCAATCAGCTGTACCAACTCAGATCCAAAATCACTAAAAAAAATTCCAAACATCAGCCAATCAGCTAGTTCAATTTACCCATCATAAATTTCCCACAAGCAAAAACTGAAAAAATATAGACAAATAAAAGCAAATCAACCCAACAAAATAAAGTAAACAAAACAAATCCCGCAAATTCTCTCCCAAGATAAAACACGATTCTACAAGGAACCCATCAAGCACCAAAATCCACAATGAATTTTCCTTTATTAAAAAAAAAACAATAATAATAATCATACCTTAAAAACCAGTTCATGCAATTCCCAGTTAGAAGATAAAACCAAAATGGTGAAATGGAACCTGTATTTTTTATTTGATGAGAACCAAAAACCCTCAACAAGTCAAATAAAGGAAATGAGAAAGAGCTGAAACGAGAGAGAGAGAGAGAGAGAGATTTTTAAGAGAAAAAAAGTTAGAAAAAAGGCGAAAGGAATATTAGAATTTGAGAAGAGAGAGCCCAATGAGCAGTGGTCAAACCTACCAAAACCCAAGATTTTAATTAACCCATTAATTTATTATTATTTTTTTTTGTCTTAAAAATACACAGAACTGCCTTTCTCATTCTTTTTTCACTTTTTTGCCCTTTACTTTTTTTTTTATCACCTCATTGCCACTTGATCTCCTCCCCTGTTTGTGAATTAGTTTTGTTATGGTTACTTACTTTACTGCCCTTGTATATTGAATACATTTAAAAAAAATAAAAAATTCTTAACTATTCTTGAAGAAAAATTAAAAAAAAAATTGATATTAAAAAATCAATTACAAAAAGATAATTATATTTTTTAAAAAAATCGAATGAGAAGCAAGTGTATAACAAAAACTAGACATATAACCTTAAAATTATCAAATTAGAAAAATTTTAAATAATTATAAATTTTTTAATTAAGAATCATATATAAATGAAAAATCATTTATAACTATTTTTACAATTAAAGTATAAATTTTTTTTAATGAAATTCCAATAAATTACTATAACGACAACTAATTAAAAATATATTTAATGATATTCAATGGTATAAGTTTTCTATAAATATTTTTTCTTATCTCAATCCTTGACTAAATAGCAAAATAGTCAAGTTGAAAATTATGATAATTGTTATTTTTCCACTATTCCAATCCTTTTGACAGTGTATACAAGGAAAACAACTTATGATTGTAATTTTTTTTTAAATGTTTTCTTCCTATATCATAATTTTTAAACTATAAATATATGTTTGTTTAGTGAAAAATAATTTATTTTTGAAAAATAATTTTTTAAATTTATATTATTTAGTTTTAATTTTAAAAATTAGTTAATAATATTAAAATTTATAATTTATAATTAAGACAATAAAAATGTTTAAACATATAAAATTTTATATTCTTATTTTTAAATTTATTGTTAAATGTGAGAATAATACATAAAAATTATCAATGACTGATAGTAGTCATGACTCATGAATGATAGTAATAGTGATTATCAATAATCAATAAATTAATTGGTGTTTATATATTTTTTTCATTATAATAAATTTATCAAAATTTAGAAATTAACTTTTTTTCTTGAAAATATGAATATTTTCTTTTTAAATTAATTTAATTTTCTTTTGATCATTCAAATATTGTTGGTTGATCAATTTTTTTGAGACTTTAACTCTATATTTGGAAAAAATTTTAGGGAGGAAATAAAATAAAAAGGGAAAATAATTTTTGTTTTTCTTCCTTTATTTTTCTTTTTATTGTTTAGATTGAAGGCTTGTTTGGATAGCTAAAATATATGAAAAAAATAAAATATATAAATAAAAAATTATTATTTTAATCTTTCATCTTTAAAAGTGTAAATTTGAATTTAAATTACATTTAATTATATTTTTTTCTTTTTATTCTGTCTCCATTTTAGAAAAGCAATAAAGAGAGAAAAATAATACATATATATATATTTTTTTGGTCTTGTTTGGCATGACAAATTTAAAATTCATGAATTTGAACAAAATACATGGAATAACAAAATTTACATCCCATATGAATTTTCAAATCCAACATTTTTTTTTAAATTTTGGAGTATGATGAATTTTAACAAATTCATGAAATGTAATTCAATTTTTCAAACTAAACAAATGATTGAATTACAAATTCATAGATTTTACAAAATTTATCACTAGAATATTTCAAAACAAATAAGACTTTTATTTTTTCTCCATTCTCAAACAATGAAAAAGTACTATGCTCTCTTATTTTTCACTTTTATTTTCCTTGTTTCCTTATTTTACCTCATTCTAAACATTGGGAAAAAAATTAAAAATGCAAAAATTATTTACACGAAAATATATCATGCAAAACAATCAAAGCCTAAAAAAATAAAGGGAAAAGTACATAAAAAAAAAAGTATAATGTGGTTTGACCTTTTTATATTTATGGGTCTGCGATTTTTTTTTTTATATATATAAATAGGGTTTTGTAATTTGTTCCGTTAGCAATTTGAGGTCTTTGCCACTAACACCGCTAGTCAATACTGATGTGGCATATATGGATCTTACTTTTTTATCTATGTAATTATTTAAAAAAAATTAAGAAGTAATGTACATATATAACATGTTAGTATTGATTATGTCATGTCAAAATTGATTATGTCACGTTAGAGTTGATTAACAGTGTTGAGAATGTAAACACTAAAGTGTTAATAAATCAAACAACAAGATATTTTGTTAAAAAAAAAATCACAAATTCATAAATGTAGATTGATGAAACCACAATTTATTTATTTATTTATTGTACTTTCTTCAAAAATAAAAATAAAAATTTGTAAGCACTTTGTGAAGGGTGGAATGAAGAAGGAAAAATATTGAAAGATCCAAGGGCACATACGTAAAATAATAAGGCACCTCGATTTTCAACGAAGAGCGCCTCGATTGAAGTGACAGCTCAATCAAAGTTTGGAAAATTATTAAATATAATTTAAAAAAGGCATGTTCGCAGTGTGGTCAAAGAGACCTATCAAGATAGGTCTTTGACTCTGAACCTGAACCGTCGGATTCACTCTGGCCAGAGTGATCGACGGCTAGAATTTACCCATTCAAAGCCTACATGGTACCCACTGACATCAACATTTTTATTTTTTATCCTTATATATTAGGTAATTAGCCTGTCATACACGCGCCAAGTACGCGTGGATGGAATTTTCCAACATCAGCAGACAAGTTGGAAATAATGGGTCCCACCGCCACCTCTTTATACTGTTTATCTACTGTGCAGTTTTATTTTTTTATTATTTATTTTTTACTATGCCTTAACTTTTCCCAACTAGTAAAATCCACATTATCTCAGTCTCCTGTTTGGAGTTGGACAATGTGCAAATGTTGCAATCACCATTTCTTCATTGATAAAATATATTATATTTTTAATAAATAAATAAATAAAATAAAACTATAATTTATATATATACGTATAAAAATTATAATCTATTTTATTAATAAATACTATTTGTGACAAAAAAAAAACCCCTCTCCAAAATATAAATTATAATAAAACTATAACTATATATAGTTTTATTATAATTTATATTTTGGAGAGGCTTTTTTTTTAATCACAAATAGTATTTAAAATATGGATAATGCTAAATTAAAATTTCTATAAACATGTATTAATTGCTTGCAAAATACTAAACTACCGTTTAATAAAAATGGTGATATATTTGTATATACATATTGGACAATACTAGGTGATGTAAATTATGTCAAAAAAAATTAATGCAAATCAATGTACTTCAAACACATCATACAATAAGAAATAAATAAATAATAATTACTTTTATTTTACATTATAAATTGTGTCAAATATTACATAATTATTTTTATTGTGTCATACACAATTACGTCATTTATGATTTTTTTTTTTAAAGTTGAATCGCACATTACTAATGAGAAAAAATAATTCTTTCTTGAAAATTACAGCTCACTTAAATGTAGTGAGAGAATGAAAAATTTTCAAATATTCACTAATTGAAATGAAAATAGTATTTTAGTCAATAAAAATAATTATACTTCATTTAATAATCCTAAAAATTACAAAAAAATGTCATTCTAACTGGCTAGATTATCGCTATATGATTTTATCCTTAAAACATAATGAACAAATATGAATTATAGAAGATATATATAGTTTTAAGAGTTATTTAAGCCAACATTTAATGTGTCATATTATTTTGACTCGTAGATAACTATTGGGATCTAATTAAGTCATACATAAAAAATTACTCCATCCATTTATTTTTATTTGATATTTTTTGAATGAATTTTTTTTTTCAAAATATAGGTCACTTTAGAAAATCAATAAGACTTCAATTTTTTTCTTCTAATTATATAATTACTATCTATTTTATAATTAATGCACATATTGTCAATTACTCTATAATTAATAAGAGTAATTTAATCATTTTATTATTAAAATTTAGTGAAATTAATTATTTTTTAATTTTTGTGAAATAATAAAAAAAAAAATAGAGAGAGTAATAATTACGTCTCATAATAAGTGTTAATCTTCAATGATTAGCTTTGTAAATATAATTTAATAAAATATAAAATTTTCCCCCAAAACATTACTATTGCTATATATTATATTATTTATTTATTTAACATTTTTATCATTTCGTTATATATCAATTTTAGATGAATTTAGTTATTATATTTGACTATTCATAAATAAGTGAAATAATATGACATTTAACGTTAATAATATAATTTTGGATAATGATATTAAGAAAATTTATTATAAATTTTATGAATTTATTATATTTTATCTAGTGAGTTTTTGAATTTTGATTTTCATATATTAAATTCTTAAAATTTTATTTTTTCATATTAAAGATTTTATTAATAGTAGAAGTAAAATTTATGAAATTTATTAATAATAATTTTGTAAATTATTAAAAAAATAATATTATTTAAGATATATATATATATATATATATATATATATAATGAAGAGATTAATAGATAAAAATTTGAAAATTTGAGAATATATATATGAATAAGCAATGTTGTAAGAACCGGACCGGACCGGTCGGTCCGACTGAAAAATCAGGAACCGAAGGCCAGGCCGGTTCGATTCTGATTCGGTTCGGTTTTTTACTGTTTTGTGTGTGTGTGTGTGTGTGTGTGTGGATATTAAAAAAAAATTTGGACTAAAAAAATTAAAATCTATGATTGGAAAATTCAAATAGGCACAGACCAACCTATTTTAGTCCGATATTCGTGTACGCAAATTGCGCGCTCACACGTTGAACCTAAGCCCAATACCATGAATTTGCACCCCCGGTTCATTACTTACTCTAATAACGTTTATTAATTTTAATTACATGTATATTATATTTTTTAACATATAAATAATAAATATATTAATTTATTTAAAATTTCGGTTCGATCCCGGTTCGATCTCTAATCCGTGATCCTCTGTCTTCACCGGTTCTATGTGAATAAGTCAAAATTTCCCCTAATAATATCATATTCCCACTCTATGTAGACTGTAGTCTCTAGTTTTCTCCCTTTGCCCTTGATAAACTCAAATCAGAACAAAAATCTAAAGCAAAATCGATTCGATTTCACTCAGATTTCCTAATTCGATTATTTGATATCGATTTTGAAGAAATTGATGCAATGTGATTTTAATCTAACCCTTTCATGAGCTGCTGGTGCTTCAGTATCCATGTCTCCTCAAGCCGGTCCAAAATCCAAAATTGCAAGGCGTCGCATCAAACCCTAACCCTTCACTTGCTTGTTTGCTTAGAAAACGACAGAAACAGAACGAAAATCAATGAAGTCTAATAGTAATTTCATGTCGGTGTTTTATGCTTGTTTTGTCTTCACAGATCGATTCCCACTAAAGCCAATTTGTCATTTCAATGTTCTGTTGGGATTGTTTTCTTTAGATCATCGTTTATAATTTTGATGGCTCTGCTTTTTGTTTGGGTACCGAGAAAATAATTAATTAATAGCATTTCAATCAAATTTAGTGGCTAATTGAAAATTAATGATAAATGAAAACAATAAGCAAAATAAATTTTCACTGACTTAAATGGAGGGAAATTTTAAGATTTAAGCATCCATTTCCTATATATTTACAAGTTGATTGAGTTTGAAATTGCAAAAGTTAGATCTTGGTAGACTGGTAAAGAGAGGGGAAAGAAAGGGGGAAAAGCTCATGGAATATTAGGAAATACCCATTTGGAAGCAATTGCTGCTGTAATGTGTTCAATGGATGAATCTCTCTTGAAAATCAACCCAATAGACTATAGATTAATATATATATATATATATATATATATATATATATATATATATATATATATATATATATATATATATATGTCTTGCTT
>CATKHJ010571207.1:0-13148 GCA_949750685.1 Vernicia montana | reverse complement strand
GTAGTAATTTACCTATTGCGGCAGTTGGTGATGTATCTTCTTCCTTTAAGGATGTTTTTGTATCACCTAATCTCTCTGTAAATTTAGTATCTGTTGGTCAGCTTGTGGACCAAAATTTTGATGTCCATTTTACTCATGATGGTTGTGTCGTGCAGGATCAGATGTCAGGGCAGTTGATAGCGAAAGGGCCTAAGTATGGACATTTGTTTTTTCTACAACTACCTATTCCGTGCAGCTTATATACTTCCCCTATACTATCCTTAATTTGTAATGAGTCTAAAGTGTCTAATAAAGTCTGGCATAAGCGTCTTGGTCATCCTACTTCTAAGATTCTATCTTATTTGTTGAAATCAGGTCTATTGAATAATAAAGTGCAATCTTTTGTTGTGTTTCTTGATTGTGCAATTTGTAGACTTGGCAAAAGTAAGATTTTACCCTTTCCATCTGAAGGTAGTAGAGCAACACACTGCTTTGAGATAATTCATAGTGATGTTTGGGGTATTAGTCTTACCATTTCTCATGCCCAATACAAATATTTTGTGACATTTATCGATGACTACAACAGATATACATGGGTTTATTTCCTAAGACACAAATCAAAAGTTTTTTCTATGTTCAAATTGTTCTTAGTGCTAGTTCAAACTCAATTTTCAACCACTATAACAATTCTTCGGTCTAACTCGGGTGGGGAATATATGTCTCATGAGTTCCAATCTTTTATGCAATCCAAAGGGATTATCTCCCAACGTTTTTGTCCTTATACTCCGCAACAAAATGGAGTAGCTGAATGAAAGAATCGTCATCTTTTAGATGTTGTTATGACTCTATTAATTGAATCATCTGTTCCTCCTAAGTTTTAGGTAGAAGCACTCACCACAACCACCTTTCTTATAAATAGACTTCCTTCCCAAGTGTTAGATTTTGAGACTCCATATTTCAGGCTTCATCATCGCAATCCTACTTACACACATCTTCATATTTTTAGGTGTGTTTGTTTTATGCATCTTCCTCCAACAAATAGAAATAAGCTTTCTGCCCAATCTGTTCATTGTGCCTTCTTAGGGTATAATGTCACACAAAAGGGTTATTTATGCTATGATCCAAATTCTAATCGAGTTCATATTTCAAGGAATGTGCTATTTTTTGAAAATCAATGGTTCTTTCCTATGACTTCATCGCCAAAGTCTTCTTTTGAGTTCTTGCCTTCCTTTGATGACACTCTTAGTGCTTCTAGTACTCATGTTACTCATGTTGAAAGGTTCAAGCCAGGCATAGTATACCAACGGAGACCTCCAGTGCTTCCCCTTTCCACACCTGCCTTGCCATATGTTTCTGCACCGGTCTTACGACGCTCCTTTAGAGTTGCGGGTCCTCCTGACCATTATGGATTTCCATCACCTAAGACAGGTACATCTACTTATGCCCTCTCTGCCACTATATCTTCTATTTCAATTCCTACTAGTTACTCACATGTAGTCAAAGAAAAATGTTGGCAGTAGGCCATATAGGAAGAACTAAGTGCTCTTAAAGCTAATAAGACTTGGGAAGTAGTTGATTGTCCTGTCGGTGTGACTCCACTTGGATGTAAATGGGTTTATTCAATTAAGGTCAAGTCTGATGGGAGTTTGGAAGGTATAAGGCCCGCTTAGTAGCTCTTGGTAAGAATTAAGAATATGGAGTTAATTATGAGGAGACTTTTGCTCCAGTAGCCAAAATGACTACTATTCGGACAATTTTGGCTATTGCTGCCTCACAAACTTGGAATTTGCACCAAATGGATGTGAAGAATGCCTTCCTTTATGGAGATCTCAAGGAAGATGTGTATATGCAATGTGCAAATTACGTCGATCCTTGTATGGTCTTAAGCAGGCCCCTCGTGCATGGTATGAGAAATTTACCTCTACCCTACTCAAGTTTGCTTTTGTCAAAAGCAATTATGATGCGTCTTTGTTTCTCTGCAAGACTGAGATTTGTATTATCATTCTCTTAGTGTATATTGATGACATAATCATCACAGGTACTGATTCAGTTCTAATTTCTCAACTGAAGCAGCGTTTACAGGACTCTTTTCACATGAAGGACTTGGGCTCTCTCACATATTTTCTTGGAATAGAAATTAATGCTGGTTCGCAGGGTATTTTTTTGTCGCAGCACAAGTATACACAGGACTTGGTGGCAGCTGCTGGTCTCCATGACTCAACTTCTCTTGATACTCCCATGGAACTTAATCTCAAGCTCTGTAAAGAAAAGCGTGACTTGTTATTAGATCCTGCAACCTATCGTACTCTCGTTGGTAGCTTGGTTTATCTTACAATCATTAGACCTAATATAGCGTATGTGGTACAACAGGTAAGTCAGTTCATGGCTTCTCCTAGGCACCTACATATGACTGCAGTTTCAAGAATAATCCACTATGTCCATGTCACAACTTCGCGTGGACTTTTCTATCCTGCTTCTACCTCACTTGATCTTGCAGCACAGTTGTATAATAATTGTAATAATGATAGGTCAACATCTGTATAATATCTATAATTGATATAGGCTATATATTCTCTCATAAATGTGTTAGGAGATTTAGCTTGCCATGTATAGCTTCCTAGGATCACTCCATGTAATTAGCATGTACAACTATAGTTTCCTTGTATAGTTGGCAAATTTTGCTTATATAATGAAAGACTTTCTCAGAAGAGAAGACAATTTGAACCATTTTGATAGATGCAAAACAAGGCTATCACCAGATAAAGATGCACTCGGAGGATGAGAAGAAGACATCTTTTATTACAGAGAAAGGCACTTACTGTTATTTGTCTATACCTTTCGGCCTTAAGAATGCAGGGGCTACCTATCAAAGGCTTATCAATAAAATGTTCAAAGAACAGCTAGGCGGAAGCCTTAAAGCTTATGTAGATGACATGATTGTGAAGAGTAAAAGCTTTGGAGATCACATGCGAGATTTGAAAAAGGTATTTGAAGTGATGAACCAGTATAATATGAAGCTCAGCCCAGAAAAATGTGCCTTCTTTATCAAAGGAGGAAAATTTTTAGGCTTCATGGTCAGTGAACGAGGGATTGAACCAAATCCAGATAAGGTGAAGGCCATCTTAGACATGGCACCTCTTTGCAATGTAAAAGAAGTACAAAGATTGACAGGGAGAATAGCGGCACTTAATAGGTTCATGTCTCGATCTACCGAGAAGTACATGCCATTTTTCAAAAATTTGAGAAAGAATGACTCCTTCAAATGGACAGTCGAATGTCAGGAAGCTTTCTAGCAGCTTAAAGTCTTATTGAGTTCAGAGCAAATTCTAAGCATATCATTGTCCGGTGAATAAGTATTAATCTATCTGTTTGCTTCGAATCAAGCTATCAGTTTGGTACTGATTAGAGAAGAAGGGTCTGTCCAAAAACCCATTTACTACTTCAGCAAGTTCTGCAAGGAGCTGAATTAAATTACATCCCTTTGGAAAAACTTGCTTACACCTTACTCTTATCTGCTCGGAAGTACAAGGTATATTTAAAAGCTCACCAAGGGGTAGTGATCACTGACCAACCACTCCAAAAAGTCTTGCATAAGCCAGAGCTCTCAGGAAGAATGTTATGCTGGTCGATTGAGTTAAGCCAATATAGACTACAATATAAACCTCGAGCTGCAATTAAGGCTCAAGCCTTGGCTGACTTCATTTCTGAATGTTCATTTGGCTCTGAAATATTAGAACAAGTTATGGTAGTAGAAGACGAGGTGAGCATGAAAACCGAAGTGTTTAATTCTCAAGATCATTCCACTTGGAAGCTTTATATGGACGGGGCTAGTGGAAATGATGGAAGCAGAGCAGGCATAGTGCTAAAGAAAGAAGATGGGTTTTTATTGGAGTATGCCTTGAAGCTAGACTTCATTACCACTAATAATACTGCTGAATATGGAGCTATGAGTTAGGGCCTAATGTTGGCAGACTGTCTTCGACTAAAGGCTCTCAAAATTCATAGCGATTCTCAATTGGTAATTGGTCAGATCAATGGAGAATTTGAAGCCAAAGAAGAAAGTATGGCCAAATATTTGAGAAAAGTAAAGGCTATAGTGCAAAGAATTAGAAATAGAGGGGTAGAAGTGCAGTTTTACAAAATCCCTCGGATTGATAATTGCCAGGCAGACAGCCTCAGTAAGTTAGTAACTACTCATCCTGGAGATTTGCTTAGAAAGGTCTTCATGGGTTCACTAGCCTTTTCAAGCATCTAAGAAGTCGAAGAAGTCATGAAAGTAGATGAAGAACCTTGCTGGATTGATCCCATAAGAGCTTATTTGGAAAAAGGAGAATTACCTGCTGATCAAAAAGAAGCGAAGAAGGTGAAGCGCTCATTTCTCTGTCCATAATGGTGTTCTATATAAAAGGGCTTATTCCTTTGCCTTGGATGAAATGCCTGAGACCCAAATAAGCTGAATATGTTCTCAAAGAGATTCATGAGGGGTCCTGTGGCATGCATATCGAGGAAAAGCATTAGCAGCCAAAGCCATCAAACAAGGGTACTTCTGGCTAAGAATGAAAGAAGAAGCTATGAAATTAGTGTGAAGATGTCCTGCTTGTCAGAAATATGGTAGTGGCAAACATATTCCAGCAGCAGAACAAATGCCCATTTCAAGTCCATAGCCCTTTGCGAAGTGGGGGTTAGACATTGTGGGACCCTTTCCAATGGCCTCCGAACAAAGAAAGTTCCTTCTTGTAGCTGTTGAATACTTCACCAAATGGGTCGAAGCCGAACCTCTGGCTACCATCACTGCAGAAAAGATTATTAACTTTTTATGGAGAAATGTTTTATGCAGGTTTGGAGTCCCGTATCAACTTGTCAGCGATAACGGCAAACAGTTTGATAATGCCAAAATGAGAGTCTTTTGTGCTAGTCTCAACATACGATAGCACTTTTCGTCAGTAGCCCATCCTCAATCAAATGGCCAAGCTGAAGTAACTAATAGAACCATCCTACAAGGTTTAAAAAGGAGGCTAAATAGATACGGAAGAAATTGGGCAGATGAACTGTATCATATACTATGGGCCTATCGAACTACCCCAAGAGAACCAACAGGCGAGACTCCATTCAGCTTAACATATGGAACGAAAGCATTCATTCCAGTAGATGTGAGTATGCCAAGCGGAAGAGTGAATTTCTGCGGTGATGAACATAATGAAAAAGAGAGAAGAATCGACCTCGACCTCCTCGAAGAACTCAGAGACAAAGCCAGTATCCGATTAGCAGCTTACAAAAATAAAGTAGCTAATTACTTTAACAAAAAAGTCAAAAATAGGATACTTACCGAAGGAGATTTAGTCATGAGATACCTTGAAGCTACAAGAAGAAGAGAAGGAGTCGGAAAGCTCACCCCAACTTGGGAAGGTCCATTCAGAGTCCAAAAAGTGATAAGACCAACAACATACAAACTTGTAAATATGAAAGGTGTTGAAATCCCTCATACGTGGAATATCCAACACCTCAAAATGTATTATCAGTGAAGAAGATGAATAAAATGACAAATTCCTCAAAATTTTCTTCTTCTCAATAGAAATAATTTAGAGGAATCAAAGCTTCACCAAGGCGGAGTGAAAAGTTTCAGAGTCTTCATATGGCGAAGACACTAAGCCCTTCCACAGAGGAGGCATTAAGTCCTATGTTGGTTAGGCACACTAAACCCTGCTTCAGTAGGCCAAAGTCTTGCATAGTGATAGGCCAAAGCCCTTCCACAGAGAAGGCACTAAGTCTTACGTTGGTTAGGCACTCTAAGCCCTACTTCGGTAGGCTAAAGCCCTGCATAGTAACAAGCCAAATCCCTTCCACAGAGGAGGCACTAAGTCCTACGTTGGTTAGGCACTCTAAGCCCTACTTCTGTAGGCCAAAGTCCTGCATAGTGATAGGCCAAAGCCCTTCTACAGAGGAGGCACTCAGTCTTACATTGGTTAGGCACCCAAAGCCCTGCATAGTGATGGGCCAAAGCCCTTCCACAGAGGAGGCACTAAGTCCTACGTTGGTTATGCACTCTAAGCCTTGCTTTGGTAAGCCAAAGCCCTTTCACAAAGAAGGCATTAAATCTTACGCTGGCTAAGCGCCTCAAGTCTTACTTACATAAAGACAGATTAAAGCCTTTCCATTGAGAAAGGACTTCAAAATTCTATTCGGATAAGTAAGAATCTCTTTAAATAAAAGTATATATGCAAAGAGATAAATTTCTTTTTCTTTACTTTGTTCGGGGGGAAAAATATCCTAATACAAAGCAGAAATACATAAAATAAAATAACAATTCGAAAAAAAATATGAATAAGTATTAATTATTTGTTATATGTTTTTCTTTCTTTATTTGCACAAGTAAGAATGTTAAATTAATATAAATACTTAGTGTAACAAGAGAAATAATTGGCATATATCATTCATTTTATTTAATTTATATGTACAATATACAAAGATAAAAATAAAATGTACAAAGCATAAAAGAATTCGAAAAAGCTTCAGAGAGGAGTCTCTTCGGAGGCTTTTCTACTAGATGGGTCTTCCCCAAGGGCAGAAGGAGGAGCCGAAGAAGAAGGAATAAGGTCTGGAGGAGAAGTACTAATTGAAACTCGAGAAGCCAAGAGAGGAGGCAGCTCTACTGCAAACTCCGATTCATCAATAGGAGGTGGCTCGGTTGTAACTCTCATTTTCTTGACAGCAGCCAGAACCCTAGGGAATACTTTAGCTGTATCATCAATCCCTTTGTTATAATACTCGACAGTTAACTTCATACTCGAGATGGCCACCATGTTCTTAAATTTTTCAAACTTGACAAAATTATGAATGGCCATCCGATGAGATGGATCAGCCTCTTCGGAATGGTGTTGTGCAGTAGAGAGAGATTTGCGAGCCACTTCAAGTTCAATTCCCTGGGCTTGCAGCTGCTCTTGTGCTTCTTTCAATTCTCCACGAACCACCTCCAAATGTTTGTTATCATCCTTTAACCAGACTATTTGATCCTTCATACTATCGATCTCCTTCTCAGAAGAACGAAGTGAAGATTGAAGCTCTTCGATCTTTTTATCCTTGTTGGATAGTGAATCTTCAAGAGAGACGATCCAAGCATTCAAATCTTCAAACTTCTTCTCCAAAATCTCTTCTACACCCTTGAGTCGCCCCTCCCAGTAGAGGTTGCTCTCCTTTAGAGTGGAATTCTCTACCCAAAGTCCCACAATTTCAATTTGAAGCTTCTGAAGCTCTGAGGAACTACCCTTAAGTTGCCGAAGCCGCTTTATTTTATCAAGGAGATAATCAATATCTCCTCTCTATTTTATTATAATATCCCTATATGCTAAAGCATCATTTTGGGCCTCTATGTAATACTCATCACAGGCAGATATACGCTCTTGCAAGATAAGGTTGGTCCTCAGAGTCTATAAAAAAAGAGAGAGAAAGTAAAAACTAAAAAATTGAAGCAAAGTGTAATCTTGGCTTAGATTTAAAGAAATAAATGAGTACTTACATCGTGACTTTTGAAAACTTCTTGACGAAGTAACTCTCTTGTGGAAACGAAAAATTGATTACTGGGAAGAGGAAGAGAATGAAGCGCAGTGACAAGATCATTGGTGAAGCCTATTGAACCATTTGCCCTCTTTGACCATTCAAAATTCTGAAGATCATCAAACATGCTCTTCGATCTTGAGTTGAACATGGACTTACATAGAGGAGGTTGAGCAGTTCAAAGTTCAGGCCTCACCTTGACTTCCTTCATATACGAAGGACCTGTCCCATATAGTCCCACTATCTCAGAAAATGGTCTTCTAACTCTTAAAGTAGCTTCTTCATTTGAAGCTTCTGGATTAGTTGGTTCACCTTCGATATGAAGCCCGATATAAGCAAAAGGAATGAGTGGTGGGTGAACCTAAATCCCTTCATCTTCGTCAGAAATTTCTCCTATTGGAGGTTCTACTGGAGGAACTGAAGAAGTGCCAGCCCCCTTGGTACACTGTCTCTTTGAAGGAGGCTCTTTGTGGTTAATATCTATGGGTTCCTCTTCAATGGGAACTGCTGACTTAGGAGTATAAGAAGTCCCCAGAGACTCATAAAAAGCGTCAAAATCTAAATCATTGAACCCAGTAGAAGGGGAAGACCTAATAATCACCGTAGGAAGAGGAATTTCAACCTCCACAGATACTAACAGAGAAGAGAATACTTTACAAGGTTTGAATAGAAACCTATCATAAGTTAAATGTGCAAGAAATATCACTATACCTTTAGCAGTATGAACAACAACTTGAGGAAAGGTAGTTTGTGGAGAGTTAGCAGTAGTTTCTACTACTATAGTGGGCTGAATAGAAGTTAGAACGTCTTCGTTAGTTGCTCCTACCTCAGTTGCCCCCACTTCGCTTCTTCGCCTTTTTCTAAGAAGGAGTATTCTTTCATCAACATCAAGATCCTCCTCTTCTTCAGCTACACTACCCCTTGTTTGCACTCCAGCTTCAATAGCTGACTGATGTAATACAGAAGCGAGGAGTTCTGCCACTTTTTCTGCAATCTTCCTTGCATGCTCTTCAGCCTCCTTAGCAAATTGACGAAGAAGAGAAGAAATAAGCTCATTATCATTGTCGTCATCATCATCAGCATAGTCGACCAGAGAGAAGGGTTTCTCCTTGATCTTCTTAGGAATTGTTATAGAAGTTTTTGAAGCTCCTATTTTTTAAAGAATTTCAACAGCAGCAGTAGTAGTGGTAATTGGGGTGACTCTTTTACCCGCTTGGCGCTTGATACGAGCAGGTTTAGTGCAGGATTGGATACAGCAGGAACGGATGCAGGAATCTTCTCCTTTTCAGTAATAGGAGCTTCCTTTTGGACTTCGTTCTCCTAAGCAATTTTGCTAAGGGGGAATTCAGTGGATACAGATCGTTGAATCAGCCTCCCACTCGACTCATCAATCACGTGAAGTGAAATAGGATGGCGAAAAGAAAGAGGAACAATGCCAGAAAGATTTTTCTCGATATAATCCCAATAACCCTCTTTCTCTTCCTCTGATAGAAAGGGTAACATAATATCAGCAACAACACAATATATATATAAAAATGCAAGAAGGAACGAAGCGAAGAAGCGCAAAGAGAAAACACCTATACATTCCTTCAATTCAAATGCCTGGTTTATATTCTTAATGATGTATGTTGATCGACCCTAGATCAAAGTCTTGATGCCCATCAGTTCTTCGGCACTCAAATCCTTAGGCTAATCAGGAAGAGTACCAACAACCATCATCAGATAGCCTGGAAAATCGAACCCTAGTCGGTTTAAATCTGTTCGTACAACTAAAGTGAACTTTTGATGCCAAGAGGGCACTTTGTTGTCCTTACCCTTGAGAAGTCGTCTTTTAGGACGAGCAGAAGTGGTATAAACAAATCCTTCGGTTGACCTCCATATTTTGAAGAAGATTTGAAACATCTTCGTTGTGGGTTTTATCTTCAAGGCAATACAGATAATCTCGAAGTAGTGCATCTCCCTAATTGCGTTCGGATGAAGAACCATGGGGTTCACTCGGAAATGATTAAAGCATTTAATGAAGAAAAGAGTAGGATGCCATCTTAAACCTGCTTCCATTTAGCGAAGAAAGAAGCCAAAATGAAAGCAGTCCTTTGGAAGCTCTATCAGATCAACTCCATCTCTTGAGGAATCCAAAAATAACCTTTCATTTTCTTTTGGAATATAGAGTCCAAACTCTTTCTGGGGATGTCTCAAGTTCTTTCGAAAGTTGGCAAAATCACTCTTCTGGGTAGAAGAGGGAATATCATGCCAAGTTTGGTGCAAGAGGGTTTGGAAATCAGTTTTAGGAGCCATTAGTTAAAGAGAATAATTGCATAAATGAGAGGAAGAAAACTCAGCAGGCACAAAAAGCACAAAAATGGCAGAAACTCAAGAGAAAAGAGAGGAAGCAAGTAAATGTTCAAGAAAGAGATATGGGGTTGATAATATAGTGTGAAGATTTTGATAATGCTGCCCTCTTTAATTAATTCGAAATTCGAAATTGAGTCTCGAAATCTGAAAAGACGTTAAAATGGATATCAAGAAAGTAATCATTTTGAATTAACACGTGGCTTAACCCCCACTTATAATTCAAACACATGTCGTTCGAGCTGCCTGTTCTGTCATTCACATTTAATGAAGAGTTATAATTACTAGAAGCTGAAAAGACAAGAACAAAGATCAAAGTCGAAGATGAAGACGAAGCACTTTGACTATGAATAAAGCATCTCGTAAAGAAAACAATTTGAAATTATATGTTTCAACAAGGATTCCGAAGAGATCGCTCCTTATTAAAACAGAGGGGCCTCTGATAAGGACAAAATTTAAACACCCCATTTGGGCCAGCTGGGCTTTGATAGCGTATGGATCCAAAAAAGCCCAATGGACTTTCAAAGAGATCTCTCAAAAAATCTAATTATACTTAGAGGAATTGGGGATACACTTTACCCATGATTATCCCACAAAAGCTATGACTTAGTGAACTTTCCCTTGCCTTGGCCGAAGAAGGTCCACACCTATACCCCTTCAACCATGATATTACAAAGAGGAGATCTTCGTTAATAGATAGTCCTCTTAAGCAATAAAGAACGCCCATGATGAAGGGCTTTGTCTTCAGAAAAGTGACCTATCACATCTCTAGTATCAACCCAACTACCACATTGTGTCAGTAGTACGACGACCACACCTATCTCCACGTGAGATACAAAGTCATGATGACCTAGTCTACCCTAGCAGAACCTGTCCATTGGTCACATCCATTACCCACCAACTTAGAAAGAAGATTTGCATGGTATAAAAGGTTAGTTGCACCACCATTTCCAGGTAACTTTTCTCTACATCTTCTCATCCCTTTCTTCTTTTTAAAAGAACTCATTGATCTTCTAAGAATTATTGCTTTCAGAAGATCATCATCTCCATTATTACTATTGACTTGAGTATCGGAGAGCCTTGGCCAAGCCAAGGATTGGCCCTTTGATGTTTTTCTCCCTTTTGCAGGCTTTAATAAGGTTGCTCATCAAGAACAAGGCCCATAATCAATAGATTTAACCAAGTTCTCTCTTGTTGATCTTAGACTGATCACCCTACATCCAATTTAAATTGCCTCCATAAATAATATTTCTTGCAGTGTCATTACATGAGCCTTTCCACAGACATCAATTGTCACGCCTCGAACCCGAAGGCACGTGACCGGCACTAGGGAACGGGAAAGCTTAAGGCTTTCGAAACCCGTAGTAAGCCTGACTGCTCAATAAACGACAAAATTGCAAAATGACAGCTGTAACTGTCACCAATCAAGGGCTATGGGCCCACCTGTTAAGCAGAATCTGATAAATTATCACATTAAAGCCATTCGGGCTTTCATCTCATTCATACCAATATTCTTATTTTCATTAAATCACATCATTGCCACTCAGGGCATTTATTTCAATAACATCATTAGACTTCTGCTTAACAAGGTTCAGCATAGCAACTATGGAGAGGTATCTCTGAATTCCTCAAGACTTGACATACATTAAAATTCTTACGTTTGACACAAAATTACATTGAAAGAATAACAATGCGGAGTGCTAGAATGAATAACACCAACAATTATAAATTAATTACATAACTAAATAAGAACATACATTCCACTGCCAGGGGATGAATGGCAGGAATAACTCGACTAAATTTATTTCTTAAGCTCAACCTGCAACCTGAAAAAAAATAGTGAGACAGGAATGAGCGCCTCAGCTCAGTGAGTGATACCAACCAATATACCAACCTGGTGTTCTAATGTCATTCTATCATTAATGCTCATGCACGTGTCACATATACAATTAATCATATAATCTCATACAAGGAATGGAAATCAGTCCACAGGAATCATACTATCATCATATACGGGGAGCTGACCCCCACCTTGGCTCTCTATGTCCAACTGAAATTACTTTTAAAAATCCAATACATAGGGTACCAGCTGTCCCTGGCCGAAGCCATGCAGTGACCCGACTGGCAGCAGAGAGCGATGAGCAAGCTCCTGAGCTGTCATACACCAGTCAAAACTCATCCATCATATCATATTCACATTCCTTTTGACTCCTGTGTCATCCCAATACCATCCAGCATCCATAATAATTATGCAACACATAATTAATAAATCATTCACATACATGTGCCAGAATGCTCAATAATATCTTATAGTGCATAATTACATAATATATATTCATTCAACAAATGTAGATGCATGGAAGGCAGGAAAGTATATTAGAATCACTCACAACACAGACGTCGAGAATCAAAAGTCGTTTACTGACTAGGACCTGGAGCTGCTGATGACGGTCCTGGACGATCTAGAAAATAACATATAACAAATCATTAGGAATGGAATTTTAATTATAATTAACTATCTAAACTCATAACAATCCCGACACGCTAAAATAAATCATTCTGATACTAAATTAATCATTAAGGATAAATTCCGGACTATTGAGCGTACTCATCGGAGAGTCGCCGGAAAAGTTATCGGAAAATATCGACTGTGTCAGATAGCTGCAAAATTGGTGTCAATAAATTCGTATCGAAGCATGGATACCGAAAATATGTACCACTTAATTTTCTCACCGACGGATTGCCGAAAAGACGCGTCGGCAGATCCGAAATTACACCGTAATTAGGCGAAAATTCAAACTTCACCATAATTCGCAAATGAGATACCGAATCAAAGCTTACAAGATAACGAGTCCACGGTACAAGAATCATCAGAAACGGAGGTTGAAAAGTCAACGAAACAGTGGTCGGAAGGTTTCTGGCCGGTGACCGCTTCGGCGGCGCGTGCGGCGGCGCTAGGCGGCGGACGGTGACCGGGTCGATGGAGTTGGAAGCGTCTTGGCCTCCTCTTTCTGGTGGTCCAGCGCGTGTCGTCGGACGGTGAACAGACGGCGGCGATCTGACCTATTTTCTGTTTCTCTCTCTCTCTCTCTCTCTCGGTTTCTGTCCTTTTTCTTTCTGTCTGTCTTTTTTTTTTTTTTTACTTTTTCTTTCCTTTACTTTTTCATTCCTTATCCTCTTATATATAATAATAATAATAATAATAATAATAATATTTAAAATCTAAAATCAATTTAAATTAATTTAACTTTTCAAAAATAAATACCCGA
>CATKHJ010571122.1:0-11739 GCA_949750685.1 Vernicia montana | reverse complement strand
AATATACCTTAATTACACCTAAAACATACTAATTTCATTTTGTTATTATTTCAATTCAATTTGGCCATATATATTTTCTCCAATTTCTTGTAAATTTAAATTAATTAAAGCATTCTAAATTTTAATTTTATCCTAATTTACATAGCTAAACTCATTTCTTGTTCCATGGAATATAAAAGTCAATTTCACAAAAAATTTTTAATGTGGCCGAATTATCTCCACCAATTCACCATCAATATAACTCAAAATAATTTATATACTCCTTCCAATTAATTAAAAGATCAATAAATGGATGCTTACCATATAAGTTGACTTCCTTAATTTTGATCTTGTATGGCCGTACCTCACCAAAACTAAGCTTTTTTTTTTGAAGTTTTAAATCTTTTATAGATGGTTCTAGTTGGATACTTGGCATGGCTCCATTGGATTTCTTGGCTGGTCATTCCACTCACATTTACATATTATTATTATTATTATTATTTTTCCCTCTTATCTTCTTTGCCGACTTTTATATATATATATATATTTATTGTTTCTAGGTTATATATTTTTATTAGCTTTTAATGTTTTATATTAAATATCCACCATATATATATATATTAATTAATCTATATATTTTTGCATTTCTTTAAGTAAATAAATAACATTTAATTCATTAAATAATTACATTTTCTATTTACTAATCTATTTAAAATTAATTATTTTGTCTAACCAACTTCTAAAAATTCCAATAAATTCTCATCTCTAAAATTTATCTTTACACCTTAATTTATTTATATTAATTTAAAACGAAACTCTACAATTCAAATCTTAACCCAAAACTTTAATTATACTATTTTATAAATTCCATGAATCAAAACACAGACGTTACAATTAAGCACATCTAATGGAACTGGATAACAAACACCTCGGGTATTACAGTCTTGGATAGCCAAACTTTTATAGTTGTAAGGATACCAATGTCATTTCCAATTAGTAGGATATCATCCACGTATAATACAAGAAAAGTGAGTGCGCTCCCACTAACCTTCTTATATACACATATCTCATCTTCGTTTTTTATGAAATCAAACTATTTGATCGCTTCATCAAAATGATTATTCCAAATTCTCAAAGTTTGCGTAAGACCATAAATGGATCTCTTAAGCTTCCACACTTTGGAGCTATATTAAGATTCAAAACCTCTTGGTTGTTCAATAAATATATCTTCCTCAATATAACCATTAAGGAAGGTGGTTTTGAAATTTATTTGCCAAACCTCATAGTCATAGGGTACAACTATAGCTAATAATATCCTAATGGATTTAAGAATGTCTAGTGGCGAGAAGGTTTCCTCATAGTTAACAACTAGCCTTTAGCAAAACCATTTCGCTATAAGCCTTGCTTTAAATGTCTCCATGTTTCCGTATGTTCTAACCAATTTTGTAGTATTTTTAGGGTAGTATTTAAATCTATTTTCATTTATTTTTATTTAGTTTCTAATATCTTTTCTAGCCTTTATGTTTGTTTTGATGTTTTTAGGTATTTTTAAGTCAGATGGTGGGAAAGAGTTAAAAAAAATGTACAAAATCGGCATATTTTTGGTCAATCAGGTCATTATAGGCATGTTGGTCATCAACATGGGCATGTTGGGCATCATTTGGAGTGCCAACGGATGAAATTACGTCAACACAGCCGTGTTCCATCTCTCCATGGCCGTGTAAGCCTCTGTACGTTATTGTGTTTAATTTTGACAACTCAAACACTCTTCAGTATTGTGATCATAACTGGAGCTACAAATATTAGATTGAGGTGATTCATGATGCGTTGGAAAGCTAAGAGATAGAGTTATGAATTTCTTGATCGATTTAAAGCCTAATTCAATCATCTTGTATATGGTAATCACCAATAAACACGGTTGTGTTGTTACACAACATGGCTATGTTGCTTAAGTGAGGGGTGACGTGAAAATTGAAGCCCTAAAAATGCCTATAAAAACCCTAGCCTTCTTCTCCAAAGGGGGACAGCCACCGAGGGAGGAGTGACAACTCTCTCAAGAACACTTTTGGAATTCTCCATCATCCATTTTTCCTCCATTTCTTATAACTAGGTTAGAATTAATTCTTGGTGAGGAACATTTTGAAGATAGGTTGACAAGAGATTGCGCGCTTGTTCTTCAAAGGATTCTATTTAGCATTTTGTATTCTCAACTTTTCTTTATATTCAATTTCATTATTTCTTACATTAAGCAAATGAAGTTGAATTTTTTTTTATTTAATAAAGTTGAATTTCAATTCTCTTTCATCATAAACTAATATTTTATTCTAGGGTTTAAATGGATCCACTTTGATTGTTATGGTTTTCTTGGATGAATGAATTAGGGTTGTATGTCATTGTTTAATTCTTCATTTCATATACTTATGCCTGACAAACATATAGTATATGTTAGGTGTTGATTGTTATATCCAAAGATTGCATTTAGCACTAGAAATATGAACAATGAATTTAGGGATTATGAATTCGACCGATATTAATTCCTATGCATACTTGTGATTTTGTTTTAAGATTAATTGATTTCTAATAGATCAGATTCGTAAGACACATTTGTTAGAATTAGATTGGGTTTATTTCATGCATTTGCATTACCTTATTCATCTCATTTAAGCAACCATACATCATTTTAGTGAAGTTGAATGCCCTAGAAGCCTTTTTGTATTGATACTTTCATTCATTCGATTTACTTCTTAAAGCTCTTCTAATTTTCTTTGTGATCATTTTAACTGCAACAATTATCAAAGCAATCAACTGAATTAGAATGTTTAGTTTTAATTATTATTTTGTGAGAATTGCAAATTAAATTAACCATTCATATCCTCTGTCCTCCTTGAGAGATACGACCTTGAGTGCTCATCATATCTACAAATACCTCGTGCACTTGCGAGTATTGTAGTCCAAGTTTGGACGTAACAAGTTTTTGGCACCGTTACTGGGGAGGCATAGAGCGAGTGTTTAGTTTAATTTTCAATCGTGATTAAATTTACTTACTTATCAGTATGAACCCGTAATTTTACACCTCGAAAAAAAAAGGACTGATATAGGATGCCTTACGGCTACCGTAGGTTCACCTCGCACCTACAAAACTTCACGTCCAGGCCCGTTTTTAGCTCTTTTTTTTCCACCAAATACCACATGGAAAAATCCAAACTTCCTCATCCACTCCTCAGCCTATAAATAAAGCCTCCCATCCTTCATTCCAACTCACCTCTTCATTGTTAATTGACAATTGTCCACTCAACCTTCTAATTTTTTCTCTATTTTCTTTATAAAGGTCTCTTAGGGCTAATTCCTCATTGGTTTTAGTCTGACTAGTTTAGTCCTTTTTTTTATTAAATTAAGTTTTTAAGTTGCTTTTTAGTTTAAATATTTTTTATAATTTACTTTGCTTAATTTCCTTTATGAGGTGACCAAGTCATTTCTCTTTGATTTGACTTGGCTTGATAATTTGGACTAATTTTAATACCTTTGCATTTTGAAAATTGGAACTCCGATTCGACAGGGTGCTCCATTCTCCTTCTCCGATTTCAAAGAGAACCAAGGTAAATCACCTTTTCCCTTTTTCTTTAAGGTAAATCACCTTCTTTAAAATCACCAAAACATGATAAAATTAAAGATAAATTAAACAAACCCTCCATTGCAAAATGGAACAACTGCGTGGGTTTGATTCCCATTCGAAGGGATACGCATGCACACTTGTTCAATGTGGTAAATCCAAAATAAAACAAACAACTTTTCTTTTTTATCACTTTCTTATTTTGGGGAATGTGTGATATTCCTAGTATCCATAAGGACTAGAGGAGATATCCCCTATTTATTTGGTTTTTATTGTAATTTTAATTGTTTTGTCAATTTATTTAATTGTTCATGAAATCATTATAATTGTAATTTCATTCTTTATAATTGTCATTCCATTTATTTAATTGTTCATGAAATAATTTCATCAAGCAATTCTTATATCATTAAGTCAAATCATTCATTTTCAAAACAAACCAAAATCTAATGCCCGAATCCTTTTTGGATTTTAAAGACTATTGCATTTTTCAAAAGGCAAATTAAATGGAGTCAATCAATGGGTTTTTACCTTATATTTTTTCAATTAAAAATAAATTAAGGTGGCGACTCCAGAATCATTTTTAAATTTAAAGAGCTAATTTTCCAAATAAAGCGATAGCCGCATCAATCGTGAGATCAGACCCAAAAAAAAATTATGATTCCTAACTGACTAGACCGGTGCTCGGACGAGGCCTCATAGTTAGATTTTTGTTGTTTAATTTCAGTTTGATTTATTTTCTTAATTTTTAGGATTTATCATTTAATTTTACTTTGAGTTATTTTTAGCAAGCAAGTATCGTAGACCCTAACCAGAAATTAAGAGCTCAAATAGAGGAATTGACTAGACAAGTCAATCAACTAAAAATGGAGCAACAATATGCACCAAGCTATGAGGATTATGGTGAGTATTACTATGATAATTCTTGTAACTACACCATGCCTTATAACTCTTATACAGGTCAAGGAGGGGCAAATGAATACCTAACAAGGTTCTCAACCTAGAGGAAGGGTGAATCAGTTTGGAAAATTCTACGCCACATGGTGGGGGAATGACTACAACTCCTCTTGGAATAATTCTTTACATCAACCTCAGTACTATCAACCTCCATATGAAGAACAACAAACTCAATATTATCAACCTTCATATGAAGAAAAAAATGGCTGAGTACATGAATCCTTTTGAGAAAAATAAAAGAGCATTAGAAAGGTTTGAAGTTGAATATAAGGAAATACTTAAAAGGGTAGCAAGAGAGGAAGCATTAATAGAAGATCTCAATTCAGTTGAATATGTTGAATATGAACCACCCATCGAAGTGGATACAATAACAACTTTTCGAAGTGTTAATGTAATTGATAACTGTGTTAGTGAATCTATTTCTTCAAATGTTTCTAACTCTGCAGGTGAAAAGGAAAGAGAACCTGAAGGATAGGAAAAGCCAACTGATAAAGACAAGGTAGAAGAAGAAAAAAAATTAGGAAGACAAGTTGATAGAAAAAGAACAAATTTCTGAGGAGAAAGAAGAAGCTGAAAAATCTAAGGAAGCTGAAAAAAAAAAAAGAAGGAACAAATAGTTGAAGAGAAAGAAAAGGCCACCATGGCCATTGAGGAGTAAAAAGAAGAACCAAAAGAAAAAGAGCACATCGATAAGGAAGACAAATTGAAAGAGAAGGAACAAGTGGTTGAGGAAAAAGAAAAGGAAGAGCCGCCACAAGTTTTGCATTAAATTGCAAATCCATACAGACCCACAATTCCTTACCCAAGCCACCTTAAAAATGAAAAGAATGTGCCAACATATACAAAGTTTTTAAAGGAATTTAGCACTACAAAGAAGAGGTTTGAGGCTGATGAGTAGGTGCTAGTATCTAAAGTAGCAAGTGCAGAATTGCAACAACTACCACCGAAACACAAAGATCCAAGTAGTTTTGTTCTTACAATTTTCATGGGTAATGGGGAAGAGACTACAGGTATGCTTGACCTAGGGGCTAAGATTAATCTCATACCCTACTCTATCTTTAAACAAGTTGCTCTAGGGAAGCTTTCTATAATTATTTTGGATGAAACTTTTGTCTTCTCCATTCTTAACAAAACACTCATTCCTACTACTGCATGACATGAAGAGTGTTTGTTCATTGACTTTATTGACACTTCTGTTTTAGATGTTTTCTGGCAGGTCCAAAATGAAAATGAGCTGGAATTAGCTTTGGCTATAGAGGAAAAAAATGATAATTTTAGAGAAGGTGAAAATGAATATTGTGAAATATTAAATGCAACTGAGATTCTTCATAAGGGTGGAAAGTCTAGTGATTTTATTGTCTAAGGGAGAGGATGGGTTTGGGATAAAAGAAAATGCAAAATTGGAGTCTTCTAGGTCTACACACCTGTGTAGAAGTACACAGCCACGGGAGCAAATCGTGGAGATTAAATTAATTTGAGACAGTAAGTTACACGGCATGGCAACACAGCCATGTTCCTTCCTGTGTACTTCGAACTTGGATCTGCGTATCTCATTCTACTATCAACACGGCCATGGAACATATCTACACGCCCATTTTGCCCTGACAGATAACCCAAATTTTTCTAAATTAAGTCACCTTAGGGAACTCACTTTCCGCATCCTTCACCACTACATAAGTCAAACAATTTTTGGTAGAAGAGAGAAAAGAGATATTGAGTTGAGAGGTGAATAATAGGATAGTGGTGACTAGTGGATATTAGTTGATCAACTTCATTTGCGCCTTCACTAGATGTTTCACTCAGCAGAAACTAGGCTGTTGTTCTATCCTTATATTAGTTTTTCTTTTTTGTTATTTAGTATTTGAGTATTTTTATATTTATTTATTAGTTTTGACTAATCTCTAGTCAATCATAATTATTATGTTTTTCCTTGTGAGTGTAATGAAAATTAAAACAAGTCCAATTGAATTCATCTCTATCATTCAAGAGAGTTTCTCTTATAGTTTTATTCTCTTTTCTTCATCACATTGAGGGCAATGTGAGAATTAAGTATGGGGAAGGGATTTAATGGTTACTTTTAAACTTTTGGAATGATAAGTACTTAATTTTTAGGGACTTGAGAAAATTTTTCTTGTTGATTTTGCATACTTTAATTCTTTTTTATCATATGAATTGTGAATAAGATTGCATGATAGTTTAGATTTTTCTTGAATTTATTATGAAAGCCTGCCTTAGTAATTGAATTTTCTTTAGGTCTTTAGTTTTGATATTTCTCAATTTTTAAGATTAGTTATCTTGATGGTTGAATATGAGCCTAAAAGGTAAGATTATTTGAGCCTTTTTGATTGATTAAATTCTTAATAATCTCTTATTTTCTTGTGAGTGCCATCATGACATGTTAATATTCTAGAATTTTCATTCAATTCTTTTTGAGACTACATGAAAGTAGCCTTAGATTTTTTAATATGATAAAGGCTTCTTAGGTTTACCATTTTTGCTTAAAATAACATACCTTTTTTATTTTCCAATCAGTTAGCCCCTTTGAGCTTGATTTGTTTCAATCTTTCTATTAACCCATAAATTTATGCACTTAAACTCTGAATTAATTTTTTCCTACCTTGATCCTAGGGTTTAAGAGCATATTTCATATTTTGGGTGGGATTCACAATGGAAAGTTAAAGGGTATTTGATTTTGGGTATACCTTATGATGTGTCTTCCTTGTATTTGTTGGCATAAGTATTGCAGAAATATAAAGAAAAGTGCTTGAAGAAAAGAAAATAAAAAAAATAAAAAATAAAAAGAGGGGTAAGAAAAGAAAATGCAAGAAGAAGAAAACTATGCAAGCACAATTTTAATGCATACTCAATTCCTATATTTATCATTTTGAGAAAGATTCAGTTGTCTTTGGGTGTTTATTTTTAAGTTGGGAATTTATTTATTTAATGTTGAATATACTCTTAAACTCTAGAAGTAGCTTAAAATTTCCTTATTTATACCTTAACTTTAACCCATTACAACCCTTTTAAACACCTTTTGATTCAAAAATCTAGTGTGATTTAGTAGTGGATATTAGAATTTTGTGCAAACTTATGGTAATATTATTGTCATGCTTGGATTGAGTGATTTTGATTCCTTTATTACACACTTGAGTATATTGTGAGGGAGTGATCACTTGTTCACCATCTTGATAGTTATCTCTTTTCAAGTTGAATATTTCAATTCTTTAACCTAGGGTTATTTAATTATTTTTGGCATAGCTTGAGTTTAAATTCATTTAAAATCTTTGTATATCTTGTTCTATCTTACTTACTGTAAACCCTTAATTTTACACTTCAATATATGGTTGAACCTGAATAACCATTGGTGGAAGTGCGGCGGTCAAACTGAAGAAGAACAGTTGAAAAAGGGCCCGAAAACCAAAACTGGACCTGCGGGTCCCGCAGGCTCAATCTGTGGTACCGCAAAGCATGCCTGTGGTTGCCGCAGGATGCTCCTACTGTGCCGTAGGCCTTGTTTGCGGTAGACATTTGGCTGCCGCAGGGTCCCTGTGCGGCAACGTCTCTGGATTCTGAATTCCCACATTGAAAAACGGGGAAAACTGTCCCCTGAGAGGCCTCACCCGAACGCCCCTCCCCTCGCTCGGGAAATGAATTGCCTTGAGGAAAGGCGAAGCGATTTTTAAGGGAGGTTAAGGTACGAGTTTCAGTGCTCACGATTGGAAGCGGCTATCACCTCAGAAAATTGATTTTTGATATTTTGAAAAGGATTCGGGAGTCGCCACCCTAATTTATTTTAAATGAAAAAATTAAGAAAAAACCCAATTTAACTCCAATTTATTAATCTTTAATTAATTTATCCAAGGATAAAGTCACTAATTCTCAAACCAGGTTGAGCTCGAGGACTAGGTTTTTGGTTAAAATAATCTCAATTTGGCTCTTTAATTTAATTTGACTTGAAAAATGATTTCATGAATGACAAATATTAATGACAATTTATAATGCATGAGCATGGCATAATTATGAGACAGATGGAAAAATAAAGAGTGAGTATTTAAACAATCACAAGTAAAGGAGAGTATTTCCTCTAACCCTTATGTGTATTAGGGAAATCACAGGATCGCTCCTTTACTCCAAAATAATAACTAATAACATTAATTAAAATTTACATTTACAATGGATTGACATTTAAAAATAAAAGAGGAAGGGGATTGGTTGGTATTTTGATATGAGGTGCATCACTTTGCATAAAAAAGGCTCCTTGCCTAACCCTAGATTTAGGAAGACTTTTGGATGGTGAGTAACATTGGCTCGACAACTCTCTTTGAGTATGTTTGGAGATAGCGAAAGCATTCCACTCCGCGAGGAATCCCCGATAATTTTGGTGGTGTAACGAGCAATCCGTACTGTTGGACCTACGCGAGTCTCTTTGACTCACATGTGGTTAGGTATATCGATGCTCTAGTGGGATGGGGACCCTTAAACCAAGCTACCCTTCACCTTTGTGCATATAGTTGCCTTAGTCTTTGACCTTAGGTTCCGTGAACTGTAATAATCAAAGACCTTGTGCATGTAAACCATGAAATCTTTTCGGCATGCATCACGACATATCCATGCATACAAGCATCGAGTCTAGGGCATACCTTGAACCAAGTCAAGAATCAACATTCATCCGAACCTTAAACACTTTTGGCCCCAAGACTTTTGGCCCGTTAACTCCCTCAAACCCCTTTTGGCCCGTTAACTCCCTCAAGCCTAAAGGTATTTGGCACCTCGCCTCTTTTAAGCCCAAAACCTTTTGGCTTCCAATCCAAAAACTGATCCTCAAAGCCCAATACCTTTGGCCTAATAAGCACCTTTTATCCAAACACCTTAAGCCCAAGACATATGGCCCACCATCACCTTGAGCCCAAAACTTTTGGCACCTCTGCACTTTCTTGGGCTTACCATCACTTTAAACCCAAAACCTTTGGCACCTCACCTACCTCAAGCCTAAAACCTTTAGCACCTTTTCTCTTAAGCCCAAGACATTTAGGCCCACCACCACCTTTAAGCCCAAAATCTTTGGCCCCTCACCTACCTCAAGCCTAAAACCTTTAGCACCTTTTCTCTTAAACCTAAAGCACCTCACCTCTTTTAAAGCTCAAAATATTTGGCCCACCATCATCTTTAAGCCCAAAACCTTTTGGCTTTCAATCCAGAAAACTGATCCTCAAAACCCAATACCTTTGGCCCAGTGAACACCCTTTATCCCATCACCTTAAGCTCAAAACATTTGGCCCACCATCATCTTTAAATCCAAAACCTTTTGGCCTCCAATCCAAAAAATTAATCCTCAAAGCCCAATACTTTTGGCCTAGTGAACACCCCTTATCCCATCGCCTTAAGCCCAAAACATTTGGCTCACCACCACCTTAGGCCCAAAACATTTTAGCCTAAAGACCCTGGAACCTAAACACTATTGCCAAGCTCAAGACATTTGGCACCTTTTCTACTTCAAGCCAAAAAAAAAAAAAAAAAAAAAAATTGGCACTTCACTCACCTCTTTTAAGCCCAAAACTTTATGACCCCCAATTTGAACACCCCCTTAATTTTAAAATTTAAGCAAAGACACACCAAATTCATCTGACCTACCCAGTGACCAGCACTTTGAGGAGAACATTGGCCTAGCTGACATGCCCTTGTTCGAGTTCTACAATTAAGTTGAGTCCAGTTAATCCTGAGTTTGAGTCCGAGTATGTCGATTCTTATGCTTGTTTCTTTTCTTTTGAGTCGAAGTTAGAGTCAAACTTTGTCGAGTCATGTTTCTCTCTTTTTTGGGTCTGTAATTGACCAGAGTCAAAATCTGCTAAGTCTAGTTTTCCTTTTGAGTCTGTCTTTAAATTCTGATAATACTCATAATGAAAATTTTGAATTTTTCATCTTACATCTCATGTGTTTTCTTTTTGAATCCATCTTGAATGATACACCTGACAAAAAAAAAAAAAAAAGGTAATGAATCTATCAATTACGGCACAGAGGAAAAAATTCAAAATCACATACATTGCATCTGTATATCATGATATACAGGCATTGATTGAAAGAGTTTGTCAGTTCTTGGACTGTTTTGCATGGGAACCCAAGGATATGGTGGGGGAAGACCCAAGCATCGCAGTTCACAAGATCCCGACCTACGAACACATGAAGCCTGTTAAGAAGAAGCTGTACAGAATGAAGGCAGTATGGTCTTTGAAGATAAAAAAAAAGGTAACCAAGCTGTTCGACAACCAGTTCATCAAATGGATGAACTAGTTTTCACGAAAGCTGTTAGCCAACATAGTGCCTATTGTGAGGCCTCGCCCGAACGCCCCTCCCCTCGCTCGTGGGAAAATGCCTTAAGGAAAGGCAAGAGCGATTTTTAAGCGAGGTTAAGGAACGAGTTTTGGTGCTCACGATTGGAAGCGGCTATCGCCTCAGAAAATTGATTTTTGATTTTTTCAAAAAAGATTCGAGAGTCGCCACCCTAATTTATTTTAAATGAAAAAATTAAGGAAAAACCCAATTTGACTCCAATTTTATTAATCTTTTGATTAATTTTCCCAAGGATAAAATCACTAATCTTCGAACCAAGTTTGGGCTTGGGGACTAGGTTTTTGGTTTTGAATAATTTCGATTTGGCATTTAAATTTGATTTGACTTTTTGAAAAAGGATTTCAAGGATGACGGATATTGATGACAATTTATAATGCATGAGTATGGCATAATTATGAGACAGATGGAAAAATAAAGAGCGAGTATTTAAAGTGCGAGTATTTAAACATCCACAAGTAAAGGAGAGTATTTCCTCTAACCCTTATGGGTATTAGGGAAATCACAAAATCGCTCATTTACTTCAAAAATAATTAACTAATTGCATTAATTAACAATTTACATGGAAAAGCATAAATTTGACATTTACATGGAAAATAAAAGCGGGAAGGGGATTGATTGGGATTTGGATTTGAAATTTGGATTTAGATTCCAATCTTGTCTACGTACCCATTGAATGGGGATCAAAACCTGCGTAGTTCGTTCCACTATGAGGTGGAAGGGGGTTTAGAAATCGGTCAGATTTGATTGGTTTGGTTTGATTTGGGATTTGAGTGAGGGTAAGAGATTATACCTTCTTGGTGGGTTTGAGTGGTGGGAGAGTGGTTTTACCGGAGCGGAGTTCCGTTTCA
>CATKHJ010571096.1:0-15994 GCA_949750685.1 Vernicia montana | reverse complement strand
ATTTCAAGATTATTTTGGAGCTAAGGAATTAAGGTGAGTGATACTTATACTATTATGATTGTGTTTTTAACCATTAGGCATTATTGCCTAATCTTTCATGAACTACCAAATGTTTATTGATTATTGTTTGAATATCCTTTTTGTGATATCATCTTTATTGTATTCACAAACCATGATTGAACCAAGACCATGTTTATTGTATGACTATGAACCATGATTCATGATTCCTTATTGTGTAAATTCCATGACAATGACCCAAAAGCAGAAAACCCCAACTCTGATGTGGGGCAAGACATCAGGCATTGTGCACAATGTACTCTGTTGGATAGAGTAAAGTATCCAAGCTCTAGCTAGGAAGGGCTATGGTGTCCTAGTCGTGAGATCTGATCAATTTTGCACATAGATGAGGGTATGCTCCGTTAAGAAGAGCCTCTACCTCCCATGTTCATGATTGAATATGTTCTATGTCTCAGTTCTCGGTAATGCCTTTGAGCAAAATGCCATCTATCATGGGGAACGTTAAGACTTATGAACCTCTATTCAAGTTATTGCTATTTCTGCTAAACATGATATGTACATGATGAATAAAACCCATGATCTATTAAGATTGAACATGTTGTTTATTGTTAATAAATCCAATCGCTTGATATTATTGAATCGATTGGTTATTGTTATTGCATGAACCATGAATCTTTCTTATGAGACATCCTTGAAACACTAAGCCTCACAAGTATGGTAGTATAATTATTACTCACTGCTTTATCTCATTAGTGATTTCATTTTTCAGGTGAGCTATAGTTTATCAGTTAAGTTTTCAAGGCGTTTTTCTTCTTCAGTCCTCGGAAATTTTGGTGATCAATGTAAAGCTCAATTCCTTATTTTGATTATTTTGTATAGATGATGATTCTATTCTTAGATGCTTCATGGTAATGTAATGACAGATAGGTGTATTCAGGATACATGTATTGAATGTTATTCGTTTGGCCTTTAAGGCACTGACCTATGAATGGTATTATATGTAAGATGACTTAACATATGAACATTGATGAATATGAATTATGAATGATATTGATGAATATGGATAAGAATGATTATCAGGTTTAGATCTTGGGGTATTGTATGAGATTGGATTACAGGATATTGATAGATGATTGTATGGCAAGGTTCCTACGGATTTTCAGTGGCCTTATACCTACCCATGCCCTAGGATTGTCGCGGCTCAAAAGTCGGGTCGTGACATATACAGACTAGTCACAAATGTGCATGATCGTGCAGCCTCTAATGCATTTTTTTCACCCTTTTTGCTTCCTTCTTGCTTCCAACTTCATTTCAATTGATCTCCAAACTTTCGAATCTCTCGAATTTGAATAGAAGCCTTCAAAATAACCTAGAAAATATTTGAAACAAACTCCAAAATAAAAATTTAACAAAAACAAATATAAACAAAACATTTTGATGGATTAAAATTAACAAATACTCTTTTATATCTATCATAATTTAAGCTCATCACATTCATTTGCATTCTCACTTTCATTCACCCCATTTTGATGACAATTGTCACTGCAAATTGGATCTGCATTCTCAAAAATAGTCTCCTCATTTACATTCTTATGTGGATTTTCAACACCAATATCCACATTGTCATCGAATGTAAATGACTCAAAATCACATTCAAATGTACCACCAGCTCTATTAGATAAACTATTGTCCTCAGCTACATTAACTTCCCCAAGTACATTCACTTCACCAGCTTCATTCACTTCCCCACCTAAATTAACTTCACCAACTACATTAACTTCCCCAACTAGATTGTTATTTTATTTCTCAGTAACCACATCACTGTCATTGTCAGGTTCAACATTCCTATCTCCATCTAAATCATCATAATTAATCCCATTATCTACCCTTTCCTCTGTACTCATATTCACTGTACCACCTGTCATTGTCTCACCATCCAATGACAATATCAAATCTTCCTTAATAACCTCAAGAGTGTCTAATCCATGCTCACTACAAAAAAAACGCAATTTACCGACTAAAATTTTTGTAAGTAATTCTATAATTTCTGTCGGTAATTCAGTGTACCGACAAAAAAATTTAGTTGGTATTAAACTTGTCGGTAACACAATTTACCGACAGAATTCAAAACTGTCGGTAATTACCGACGAAAATTCCGTCAGTAAATTATTTTTATGTTGTCGGTAAAAATATAAATCATTAGTAGGGAATTAATTTAACGACAGAATTGGAATCAATTTACCAACTAAATTTTCGTCGGTAATTACCAACGATTTTGAATTCCGTCGGTAATTACCGATGATTTCGAATTCTATCGGTAAATTGCTAATATTTTTTAAAAATAAAAAATCCGTAGGTAAATTTTAAATAAATATTTTTTAAAAAATAAAATATTCCGTCAGTAATCCGTCGGTAAAATTATTTTTTTTTAAAAAATTATATTTGTCTAAAAGAATAAAAATAATAATTTAAAAATTAAAAATTTTTAGGATGAACATGAAAATTTAAAAAAATTATAATATAAATTAGGAAGCCTAAAAAATATTCAAAATGGCTAAAATAAAAAAAATAATATTATATCAAAACTAAAAAAGAATAAAATAAACCTAAAAAAAAGAGATAAATAAAAAAATTTAGTAAGATAATTAATTTACTCAATTTATTTTATAGTTTATTAAATTATTAAATAAAGTTAATAAGCATAAAAAAATTTAATTTAAGATAAAAATTTATTAATTTTTTTTCATAACCACATTATTACATTTTTTACGCTATAAAAAATATAAGAAATATAAATAACAAAGTATAAAGTTAAAGAAAGTATAAATCTAAGAAAATTGGAATAAATTAAGTTAATATATTTTTTCTATTAAAGGGTTTGAAATTTAAGAAGTAAAAAAAATAAAAGAATTAGATTGACAAAATATAAAAGTATTAAATGAGAAAATAGAAAAGAAAATGATGAAAAAGAAATAAAATAATTCATAAAAAAATGAGAAAAAAAGAAAAAAAAATTAATACATTTTATATATCGAAGGGTTTGGAATTTAATAAGTAAAATAGACAAAAAAAAATGAAAGAATAAGAAAGAAAAAAGTATTAAGAGTATTAAGTGATGAAAAAGAAAATGAATTAATTAAATGAGAAAGAAAGAAAAAGAATTTTTTTTTTTTTTTTTTTTGCGAGGAATGGAGAGAAGAAGTGTGAGAAAAAGGGAAGTGAGAAAGATAAACTAAGATGTGAAAAAAAAAATGATGAGGAAGAGAGGAGAATGCCTTTTATATTTTTTTTACTTGATTTACCGACAAAAATTCCATCGGTAATTATTTAAAAAAAAATAATTGTGAAAATTTTGAGGGAAATTTACCTCCAAATTTTCATTTATCAATGGATTACCGACAAAAATTCCGTCGGTAATTAATTTAAAAAAAAAACAATTGTGAAAATTTAGAGGAAAATTTCCTTCCAAATTTTCATTTACTGATGGATTACCGACTAAAAATTCCGTCGGTAAATATTTTCTTTTTTTTTTTAAATTTAGTGAAAATTTGTAGTGAAATTTCCCTTCAAAATTTTCATTTACCAATAAATTACCGATTACATTTTCATCGGTAAATTAAAAAAATTATTTTTTAAAAAAAAATTAATTGTATAAATATATCGACTAAAAATTTTGTCGGTAAATTATTACCAAAAAGGTAAAATTTTATTTTTTAATTTACTGACAGAATTTTTTCATCGGTAATTAATTAAAAATATTTATTTTTTAATTACCGACGGACATATTCTGTCGGTAATTAATAAAAAATTATTTGGTATTAATTTACCGATGAAATTTTTTTGTCGGTAAATAATTATTAGTAAACCGTCGGTAATCTGTAGGTAATTGCTTGCGCCATTCTTTGGCGCCTTATTTAGCGATGAAAAATTTTATTCGGTAAATAATTGTTAATAAATTGTCGATAATCTGTCAGTAATCGCAAAAAAAAAAAAAATTCCCGTATGTCGTCAGTAAATGATCAAATTTACTGACGAAAATAATTATGTTGGTAAATTTTGTCGGTAAATTGTGATTTTCTTGTAGTGGCTCCTTATAAACATCAATGAAATCCCAATCATTGTATTCCCTCAAAATAGGATACATACAATTATCATAAAAAATAAATCTCAGATCATTTCTCATGTCTCTACTCCCCTTGGTTAACCAGTACAATTTGAAATGTTGAGTATAACCTAATTGCCTAACCATTTTAGGTAATCTGAGATGATGTAATTCATCAATGTCTCTAATATGAAAATCATCTATAATCTCACTTTCATACTGAAAATTGTGGCTCCAACACAAATTTACCCCCATGACGTATCTTTACAATGGCCTCTCTTAGAAATGATGCATGTTTCAGTAAAATACTCAACAAAATACCAAAGTAACAAACAAAAGAGACCACCACTTTGATTATTTTATAAACAAATCAATATATACTATTAAGAATAGAGCTTACGGAAAGGACCACATATAAACAAAGTTACAGAAAGAATAGACACAACAGAGACCACACTTTTACAAACCCAAACCCACAGAAAAATACCAAACAAAAATTCACTATACAGTACATAAACACTAAAAATAACTTGCCTAAAATTCAGATGCTTCTTTAATCTTCAATCTCCTTCGTCAATCCAATCAAGAGGATCAAAATTTTTTGGTTGTTTTCAAGGATAAAACATTGAATTTTTACTCTTGTCTTTTAATTACAACCCTAGTTGAGAAAAACTTGGTCAATGGAAGTAAGTGACATATTGGAAGTTATTTCTTATTAAGTGGTTAGGTTAATAAATTTTAGGAGGCAAAATGTCCCATTTATTCATGCCATAAACACAACCAGGTGAGATAAATTAATTTTTTATTATTGTCTTATTATTTTATTATTTAAGTTAGCACCTCATGTGGTTTTTTTGCCTCCAATGTAACTTATGTGCCTTCAATTTTGATCAATTATGCTTAATTAAGTCTTACCTATAAGCCCGTTCACCAATTTGAGCTAGAAGAGTTAGTTTGGGGTTATTTGGTCCAATGTGAAAACCACGAGAGCTAAATTGAACCTTAAAGTCTTATTTTATTCATTCTTTTCCTTTATATAAAGATATATAGAGCATTCAAAAATGCAAACTTCTTCATTTCTTCTCTTTTCTCTCATTACTTAAAGTCTTACATTCTTTTCAAATCTATAAGTTTAACCAAATTTCAAATCTAAAACTGATCTCCTTCATTCTTTCTTTAAAGAAACCACCCGAACTCAAATATAAACCCAATGATTCATATGGTAGATTGTTCTTCTGGTTTTCTTTAGAAGAGTTTGGTCTAGTGCTAGAGTAGATTTGTGGATCTGATGAACCTAAGGATGAATGATGCCAAACTTGATGATGATCAGGAAGTTATTAAGGAGGCTATAGTTTTCATGATAATAGTATTTTTAACTTTATTGGAGAAGCTTTAGATAGAGAGGTAAGTTCTAAAATGTATGAATGCATAAATTGCTTCTGTTAAAGATCCTTTCATTTGATGTTATATATTTTGAAAATAATTTCTTTTAGTGTTATTGTTACCATCCGTTAGAAACTTAATATTTTAAACCCTATTGTATATGCTATTAATCCCTGATATGACGAGGCCGCTTGAGTTGAAACCATGTTATTGCTACTAAAGAAACCATTTGGGCTAACCTAATATTTATAATGATGATCCTACCAAGCCAATATTTAGCATTAACCATACACTGACATAATGCCTTGACTAATGGAGGGAAAAGTCCATTAGATCGTGTGCACCGGTGATTCAAATGACAGAGTCTATAAACGAAGTCAGAATGAACTGAGATCTCCTACTGTTATGTTTATGAGACTTTTGGGGTTCGTGGTGACGTCCCACCCATTAAATCTCCTACTGTTATTGAGACCAATGGGGTTTGAGGTGTCGTCCCACCCATTTGATCTCCCATTATTATGTTATGCTATTAAAACTCATAGGATTATGGTTATATTTTACCCTGAGTTCTCCTACTGTATGTATGTTTATGTTAGGATCGATGTAGCTTTGTGTGCTTGACAATGGCTGTGTAGTTTTAGCAATTGTTTGGAATCAATTTGTCATTTTGTGATACCAGATGCTTACTATATTTGCTTTTGAAACAAACATTGTATTATAGTTTTAGGATTCTAATAGACAATTGGTTGAATGTAATAAAAGAGGAATAAAGACCTTGAACAACTTAATATTTGTAGGAAAAAAAACACTCAGTATAGTTGTGTACATCTTCAAAATCAAAGTCATCAATTGAAATCTAATTAAGATCAATCAAATTAATCATCTCAAACTTGTACAAAATTCAAACATTTAAAGTCAAACCTAATACAGCAAAATCAAAATCAATGAACTTAATAGACAAATGGTTGAATGTAATAGATATGTTCATATAATAATAATAATAAGTCATTGTTTTGGCCAAAAATTTAGTACAATCATCCAACATAAATCTTTGAAGACACATATGACAGAGTCTACCTTACTCTACTGTAACAAAATCAATAGAGACACATATTCATACACTCTAATAAAAAATACTAAGATTCAATTCACATTGTTCATATTCACAAAAAAAACAACCACAATTAAACTTCATTGAGTATGACTTTCTTCAGTAGCATTAAAATCATTTTTGTTCCAAGTCTAAGCAATCATAGAATCTCTTTGGAATTGCAACTACCTACTACTAATGGTTGATTGCCCATTCCACTGTATCCCCTTGAGCTGGTAACCCACTTATGTTGCTACATTTCTTGCCTACATGCATAAAGTGAACTTATCAGCATATTCAAATAATAAGGTTGTTTACAAGTAATATGATAATTTTGGAATCACTTACACTCAGAGTTTCATGTCTAATATTGTTTTTAGACCATGGTGGACTTGTCATATTGGATGCAATTGCATTTTTAAGATGATGAATTATTTGTGAGATATTCTTCTAATATGCTTGACTTAACTGCCCTAAATGCCTTATTATATTAGCTGCACTAATTGTAACATGCTCCTAAACTACAGTAGAGCTACGCTTCTGATGTTTTGCTACTAAGTGTGCAATAGTAGATGTTGGTTGGGATGAATTATTATCTAGAAATTTAGCTCTTTTTGCAACTTTTGTAGGGCTGGAGTGTTTATGCTTGGTCTTTTAAACATGACTTTATATCTCTTCTTTGGCATAAACTCACAAAGGATCTCTTGACTTGCTATAGCTACCTTCTCTTTGACACTAATTGCAACACCCCAGATGTCTGTAAGTCGTTAGAGACCTAAATGTAGCCTGAAGCTAAGTAGAATTGAGGAACTGAGAAAAGGAATAGAGAATTAGGAACCAAAACCCTAAATTGGATATGAGTCTAAAAATCGGTACATTAAGCGTGAAATCGATGGATTCTGACTCTACGATTTTTCTCAGATTTTGACTTAGAAACATTTAATGAAAGAATAATTAATTGTAGTCCTAGAACCCTAAAAATTAGGTTAAAAATATTAATTAATAATAATTAAATAATTTAGGGTAATTAAAGCTTAAAAAGTGGCAATTTTATGATTAATGAGTAATAAGTAATCATGGTTTTGACTTATGGTGAAAATAGAAAAAAATAAATAAAAATTAAAAGAAAAAGAGTGGGCTACTGAGTCTAATAAGGGAATGGGTGGTGGAGATTGAGTTTCATTTTTATATAAGAAAAATAATTGAAAAAGAAAAAGGAAATTATATATTAAGATAAGCATTAATAATTTTCATACTTAACCATTTTCTTTTCTTAACTCTTAACATCTAAAAATAAGAGTGAGAGAGGAGAAAGTGAAGAGGGGACTACGGGTGGAGCAAGAACAGAGGGGAAGAAGGCCTAACCAAGGTAATTTCTAATATTAAAGTTATGTATTATGCGTTTCTAGTTAAGTAACTTGTGTTTCTTTTGAATTTTCTTTCTTTTCCTTGGATTGTTGCTTTCGGTTTGAATGGGAAATTAATGGGTAATGCTTGGTTGGTGTTTTAATGGAGAAAAAAAGGGCATATGGTGGTGTTTTGGTAGAAATAATTAAAGAAAATGTGAAAGGAAAGGTCAAGGAGGAACAAAGCAAAAGAGTAACCTAGGATTGGTGGGGTTAGTAAACTGTAGTAACTTGGGGTTCAAATTTAGGGACACTAGAGCCTGAATTTGACCTCAGTTAAAACTAGGGAGTTGTATTTAGGAGAGTGAAGTAGATTCCAATGAAAGGGATTAGTCGAATTCCTAATGAGTAGAGAGTTATTGAGCCTGTACTGAGGCTGTCTCTGTAAGTAGGGTCATTAAGAAGACAAAAATTAAACCTTTTATTTCAGGGTCTTAAAGGCAAAATTAGTGTAAGCTAAAAACTAATGAATTGTTTTCCTATATGTATAATTTAACCATGTGAAAATGCTTAATGGAATCCCTAATAAGTTGGGAGATATAATGATCAAATTAGGACTGCCCCTGAATGCAGGGACAGTAGAGACACATAAATTGAGCAAGGGTTTTGGGGGTCATAGAGATAGATTTTGACTTAGATAAAAACTATTAAATTGGTAATTTATATGTCAAATATTATCATGTTTAAGTTTTTTGGCATTCGGCATAAGCATAGTGAGTTACTATAGCAATAGTATGGTGAGCTCAGTCTGCATAGGTAGCAGACACAAAATAGATTTTAGTGAGTCGCCTTGGGAGCTACAAAACTTCAAATAAAATGATTTTTGGATGTGTTAGAGTTAAATGTGTTAGGTTTCCAATTCATCAAGAATAAGGGCAATTGGAGTAGTATATCATGAGATATGGTAGTAACAAGAAGGCTAGGTTAGGAAAGAAACTTGTAGGTAGATTTTTAATTTCAATGTTTTAATGTGTTTATTTATGAAAATTAAACTTAATGTGTACATACATTGTGTGTAGAGGATTTGGAGGAACTAGTAGAGGCTGAGAACTTTGGAAAGTAAGGCAATCCTCACATAGAATAGTGGAAATGAGATTAGTGAAAATAAGGAAAGAAGGTGAGTGATTACTATCCTATTAGTGATTACTATCCTATTATCTATTGTGATTTCCAATCTAAGACTATATTCATTGTTAAACCACCCTCTATGAAAGTTGTTGAAAAATTCTCATTTTGTCTATTTGAAATCAAAATAAGTATGTTCACTTAAAATTCTCAATAATAAGTTCATAAAAATCTTCTTCCATATATTTACTGAAAATCGTTATAAGTTTATTTGAATTATTTTAATAAAATTATTGAAGCTATATCTATATATTGTTAAGTTTTAAAAGCTCTAAAAGAATTTGCTAAAAATTGCTATTAATGAGTCTGTTTCAATTTCACATGTGTTCAGTAAATTCATTATTGATAAATTATTAAATCATTATTATATGATCTTATTACAGTCTCTTATATATGCTTTGCTATTTTTTATTGTATTTCCCTATGCGGAAATTTATATGCTATTGCAATATTATATGTTATATGAATTACTTTCATTTGAATTTTGAGTTTTTAAGCAGGGATCCCCTTTTTTTTATGTGAGAAATACCAGACTTTATGCACATTGAAGTGACTCTTGCTAGGAGAGATTTGAACGCCCTAGCCGTAAGGCCTAACTAACCTTACGTTGTGGTATTGCTCCGCAATAAAAGTCCCTGCCACTAGTGCAATGTTGATAGGTAGCGATGATAAATTTCGCGCTCATCTAGTGTATACAGATTTCTACTAAATATATGATTTAATCAAATTATCTATATGTATATTGTTACGTGAATGAAGTTTTAAAAGATAGTACAAAATGTGTGGCCAATACTCCGCAAGAAGAGGTACCACTATTGTAGTGTTGATAAGAAAGTAAGGATAAAATTCACTCTCATCTATTGTAGAAAGATTTCAAAAATAATATATGATATTAACTATTTGAAAGAAGATTTGAAATGTATCACTAGTTACCTAAATGTGTATTTGAAACGTATTACTAGTTAATCGTATTTGTATAAAGATTTTCAAAGTACTGTAAGTTATTTGTTATATGAATTTAGTTTTCAAGAAAATCGTAAATTATTTGTTATTCGATATTTGTTTTCAAATTAATAAATGATTTGGCCTAAGGTTATGAGTATGTTCAAAGCTTTGATTTGATTTTAAGTTTAAAAATACTAAGTGTCATACACTATCAAATGAATATGTAAGCATATAAGTCAACCAAGTATTCTTCTTATAAATGGTCATTGAATGCCAAGCCGCACAATTTATGGTAGAATAGTTTTTACTCATTGGGTTTCGTAATCACCCTCATTCCCATTTTTTCTAAAGAAGCTAAAAGATAGCCCAGTTCGAGTTCAAGCATTTAATTCACTTGAAGTTTGCGTTGAAGTAGAAAGTTTATTTAGAATATTCGATGTACCTACTCATGTGTATAAAGATATATAGATATAAATTTTTATTTAGTCACTCCATGGGTTTCTGAATTTATAAAAGAATAGTGTGTAATTTATGAGTTGTGAATGACTTAAAATTGCTTTAATGTTATTAATGGATATATATTTAAATATGATATGTATGGTATATGTTGATGATATTAGAGACTTGAGAATTGCATTTGAAGTTGAGGTTATAAGGGAGGTTTATTGGAAGAGAAATTTCTTGTAGGTTTTGGATCTTGGGTAGTGTTATGTGTACTACCGGCACTCTGCCAAAATACTGCTTAATTGTTAGTGTAACAAATTCTACAGATTTTCGATGGCGTTAGACCTACCCATGCCTTAGGTTTATCGCATCCTGAAAGCGGGATGTGACACTAACACCTCCCTTTTATTTTTTACTTCCACAAGTTGTTGGAGCTGGTTTACCTTTTATAGATGAAGTCTTAGGCTAGCAAAAATTAAACACTAACAATGATTAAAATCAAATTCAAGTTAATATCCTTCAACAAAGACAACAAAAACCAATCAGATTACCTATGTGCTTGTAGTCCTTTTTGGACAACTTCTTGCATTATGACCCTTTGACTTGCATATACTACAAGTCATTTGTCTTCAAGTCTTACTCAGTTTTCCAACCTTCTTGGGCTCTTCTTTATCCTTCATTCTATTTTGTTTTTCCTTCCTAGCATTTTCTTTGCTGGTGGTGGCAGTATAACCTCATTGTCAATCTGTGGCCAAAAAATTCTTCCCTTCATAAGCTTTACGAAAAATTCATAAGCTTTCAAATATGTCTCCTTCTTCTATCAATGTGCAATCCATTTATCAACCACTTCTTTTTTAGAATGGATTGTATATATTTAGACCTATTCATGGGCTCGGGCACCCACCCAAGCCCAAGCCCTTCCAAAAATCATAGGGCTGTGAACCCTTAATTTTGCACCTCCAAAATTATTTCCAAACTCTTCAAAGCTAACTAGAATATTTTTCTATTCAAACTGATACTTTTTCGATCCTGATTGAACTTTCTGTACCAGACAGCACTTTTTCAAAATTGTCTGAATTTTTCTCAAAACTAACTGCTAAACTGCCAGATAATTAATTTCGGATCCACCGTCATTATTCGGTAATTTTTCAAAATCCCGGAAGCCTCAAAAACTGACCCGGATGTCTCGAAAACTCAAAAAAACCTTTTGCCGCCGGGGAACCAAAAAATGCCGCTGAACCCCTCGGCGGCGCCACCAGAACCTCGATTTTCATGCAGTCGTACCATTAGTCCTGTCACATCAGCAGCCGCCAAACCACCCGGCGATGCTAAAACGCCTAACGGCGCCGCCGGTGCCTCGATTTCTATGGCCCATGCCTGCACCTCAAAATGACCATTTTACCCTTTCAGCCTGATTTTTCAAACTAAAAAGATCTACCTTTTTGGTCTTTTCACTCTTTCACTGCCCAAAATACCCCCACCTCATTTTTCCTATAAATACCCCCTCCATTTTCCATTTCAATTCATCCCTTGAGCATTTGTTGATAGCTATCCATTTGCTCTCTTTTCTCTCTCTCTAATTAATTTTCTCACACTCATTTTGAGTAATCACCCTAATTAATTAAATTAATTAATCAATTTCTCTTTAATTTTAATTAATTAATCTTAATTAATCTTTAACTCAATTTGATTAATTAATCCTTTTAATTAATTACTTTGATTAATTAATCCTTTTAATTAATCACTTTGATTAATTAATCCTTTTAATTAATTGAAAATTGGGTAGCTAAACAATCAATTAAATTAATTTCCTTTTTAAACCAACCTCGTTTTTTTCTAAACGGAACTCCGCTTCGGCAAAACCATTCACCCATCACACAAACCCAAAAAGAAGGTATAATATCTTATCCTCACTCAAAACCCAAATCAAATTAATCCAATCAAATTTGACCGATCTTTAAACCCTTCCACCTCACCGTGGAACGAACTACGTGAGTTTTGATCCCCATCCAATGGGATACATAGGCACGCTTGGAATTTAACTGCAAGCCTCAAATCCAAATCCCAATAAATCCCCTTCCCCTTTTATTTTTCAATATCAATCCATTGTACATGTAAATGTTAATTAATATTATTAGCTAATTAAATTATTTTTGAGTAAATGAGCGATCTTGTGATTTCCCTAGTACCCATAAAAGTTAGAGGAAATACTCTCATTTGCTTGTGGATGTTTAAATACTTGCTCTTTATTTTCGCACGCACTCATAATTATGCCATGATCATGCAATCGTCATTAATACTTGACATCCATAAAATTAATTTTCAAGTCAAATCAAACTTAAGAGTCAAATTGAGATTATCTTAAAATCAAAAACCTAATCCTCGAGCTCAATCTGGTTCGAAGACTAGTGACTTTATCCTTGGGTAAATTAATCAAAGATTAATGAATTGGAGTCAAATTGAGTTTTTTCCTTAATTTTCCCATTGAAAATAAATTAGGGTGGCTACTCCCGAACCATTTCCAAAAATCAAATTAATTTTTTGAGGCGATAGCTGCTTCCAATCGTGAGCACCAAAACTCGTACTTAAACTCCCTTAAAAATCGCTCACCTTTTCTTAAGACATTTTTTCCCAAGCGAGGGGAGGGGCGTTCGGGCGAGGCCTCATAGGTGGTGACTCCACTAGGGACAGTTGCCACCCTTTTCTAATAAAAGGAAAGCAAAATAAGAGGATTACTATTTGGTTAGGATTTTTCCAAAATAATCTCCATTTGACACTTGAGTTTAATTTGACTTTCATGCATCATTTTGCATAATAAAAGGCTCCTTGCCTAACCCTAGATTTAGGAAAACTTTTGGATGGTGAGTAGCATTGGCTCGACAATTCTCTTCGAGTATGTTGGGAGATAGTGAAAGCATTCCACCTTGCGACGAATCCCCGATCATTTCAATAGTGCAACGAGCAATCCGTACTATTGGACCCACATGAGTCTTTTTGACTCACATGTGGTTAGGTATATCGATACTTTAGTGGGACGGGGACCCTTAAACCAAGCTACCCTTCACCCTTGTGCATATAGTTGCCTTAGTCTTGGACTTTAGGTTCCATGTACCGTAATAATCAAGAATTTTGTGTATGATCCATGAAACTCTTTTTGACATGCATCATGACATTAATATGCATACATGCATAAGAAACTCGAGAATAGAGTCTTCTCACCCTGTAAACCAAAATCGGTGGTCCGTCACCTAAAAAATACCCAACCAATAAACCCGGTGAAGGGAATCCTTTTTCTGATATACCGTTGCATCCGTTTATCCTTTCTTCAGTGTAAATTCTTACCCTCTCTTTTCTTTTCTTGTGAAGGTACCAATGGGCAACACCTTTGATCAAGATGCTATGAATGCCTTTTTTGCCAACCTCCTCATGAAACAAGAGGAAACTTTCCAAACCTCACTCAAAACTTAAGCCAATTCATTCACCAATGCTCTCAATACCCAGTCTGCCAACTTCACTAATGCCCTTAACACCCAACACCAATCCATCCTCAACCAGGTTAAGGAAATGACTAATGCCATCACTGCTGCTACTCGTACTGAGCCCAATTCCACCCAGGCCGGTACTAGCTATGCTCCTACTTTTACTACTCACATTATCGATCTAACTGATAAAGGGAAGGCTCTTGACACTCCTACTTCTCCTACTTTGGACTTGAATGCCACTGCCCCCTCTTCCACTACGAATCTTTTTCAAAATGGGGACTTCTCTAGCTTTCCCGAAGCTAAGAAACTGATGGAAACTATGGAGAGAACTCTCAAAAACATCAAGAAGCATGAGGACATGATAGATGTTGACTCTCTAACTCTCTTTTCGAATGCGAGGGTTCTGCCCAAGTTCAAAATATTTATCATGGATAAGTTTAATGGCACCACATTCCCCAAGACTCATCTCAAAATGTATGTGGGTGCCATGAGTCCATTTAGAGTAGATGACGAGCTCCTTGCTTAGTTATTCCAATAATCTTTGTCCAGAACTACTGTCAAGTGGTTGCTAGATCTCAACCAAAACCACAAGAAAAGTTGGGATGACATATGCAACGCATTTGTAAAATAGTACCACAACAACATTGAGGTGGATGTCACCTGTCGGGATCTAGAAACCACCAAACAGAGATCAGGAGAGTCCGTCACCGCGTTCCTTACATGGTGGAGGTCCAAAGTAGCACAAATGGTGAACAGCTAATCTGAAGTAGAGCAAATTGACATCATTGTCAGGAATCTCCTCCCTTAACACCAGGTTCATTTGCAAACTCAGTATCTCCCTGTGAGGCCTCGCCTGAGCACCGGTCCGATCTGCTAAAAAGGGAATTGAAATGCTCATTTGGGTTTGAAATCACGATTAATTTTGAAAATTGTATTAGATTCGCCACCTTGCTTTATTTTTATTTGGGAAAATATAAGGTAAAAAACCCATTAATGACTCTAATTAATATCCCAAAGGAAAAGATCACTAGCCTCAAAACCAAAGAGGATTCGGGGATTAGGTTTTTAGTTCATTTTAATTAATTAAGTTTGGCAATAAATATAGAAGTGTGAACCCTTAATTTTGCACCCTCGAGTATGCATTTGAACCTTAAAGGCACCTAGGTTCGGTAAACAGACCTCCGGAAGCCAAATCGCCAAAGATCGCCAAAATCTCAAAAATTGAGAATCTGAGCCTTGGGACCCAGGACCTACTGTTTGGCCTCTAAAACATCCTCATATCATTTGGGATTGAATAATGAGAGCAATGCAACTAGAATCGTGTAAAACAGAGTTGAAACGAGTCAAAACAACAAAAAATGGAAGAACCGGCCCTGTCTGACCTGGAGGACCGCACAGGGTCCTCCAGGGACTGCAATACCCTGTGCAGTTCCACACAGGGCTGTGCAGAACCGCACAGGCTGTGTGCGGTCCTTAAATTGCCCTGTACGGTTCCTTCTGCTCTGTGCGGTCCTATCTTTCCTGTGCGGTCCCAAAAGCTTCGTGTGCGGTCCTAAGAAGCCTGTGTGCGGTTTCGAGCTTCAGAATGCTAAATCCCACATTGGAAAAATATAAAAACTTCCCTAGCTACTATTCCTATATAAACTAGCCCCCCCAACTCATTTCTACATAACTTAACACACAAAACTATCTAAATCAAACCTAATTGGTTAAAAGCTAGCTTTTTTAAAGGCTTGGTTCGAAAAAGAGCTGCCTTTTATTTCAAAACTTTATTCTTGTTGGATTAGTTGTCTGTGGGTTCTCTCAAGCCAGTTCGAGGGAGTCCTAAGAGCCATCCGATTAGCCATTAGGAGGCTTTGGTTCCACCGAGTCAAGTCAAGGTGGAATTGCGATCCGGTCGCCCGCTCCGTCCATACGTCCCGAAGCCTCGTCATCAAAAGGTATTTATTTTCTTCCTTTTTCATTTATTTATTTATTTGTTTTGAAGTTTGTTTTGCTT
>CATKHJ010570982.1:0-12021 GCA_949750685.1 Vernicia montana | reverse complement strand
AGTTTCATTTTAAAATAAATTTTAATGATAGTTAATGAATAATATGATACTTTTTTCACAATAATTTAAATGATAATATGAAATTGATGGAAAAAGTTATTTTTAATGTGTCTTAATTAAATATAGTTAAGTACATTTGTGGTAATGAGTGTGTGAGGTCCTCTAGTGAGGTGTCATATAGTCATGGAGAAGTGCCAGTATATGGATATGGTGTACTATAGTTAGTGCAAAACAAGAGCACTAAAAAAAAAAAAAAAAAAAGAGGGGAAAGTAAATACATATCACACTGTCACCATCGTCTCTTTGTGGTCCCTCCAAAACGTGTAAAAGATATTCTTCAAGTCAAACACTGTAATGTTGAAATAAAATACTTTACAAGGTATAAATGTTATTTGCTCTTATTTTTTAGTTAGTTTTGAAATTTTTCCAAAAAAAAATTGGGAGGTGACAAGGGCTATCCACCGTTGTATAATATATTTTAAATATATATATATATATTTTTTTTTAAATCCAAACTCAAAAATGCCATTTTACGTCATTAGAACAAAAAGATGGTGTTTTACATGTCATGTAATATAATATTGTCGGTGACAAATGAGTAGGCAATGACGTGGATGGATTAGGGTTAGAACTACTGGTCCATTCCCCCTCCCCATCAGCTTCTTAATTAATTAGTATGTATTACGGGATTGTAAAATTATATAAAATTATTAATTTATTTTAAATTTTTTTATTTTTTTATATCATCTCAAAAATAATATAAGTTAGTATATATATATATATTAAATGGAAATAGTGTACAGAAAAATTTCTTAAAATTAATATAAAAAAATTATTATTATTTGTTAGATATTGTTTTTTAGTTTCTTTTTTCTTTTCTCATATATATTAGCATGTACATGAGTATATTTTTATTCATCATATGTAAATACAATAAAATACATGTAACTAATATTATGTCAATTAATCTTTGAAAAAATATATATTGTAAAACTAATTATTAGACTTATTTTATTAATTTAGAATTTAATAATGTGTGTGTGTGTGTGTGTATATATATATAAAATCAAGTATATTAATTAATATTATTCAATTAATCAGATGAATTTCATTGAATTAGCTTAAAGTATATTTAATTAAGGATTAATAATTAACATGGATCGATGCTTGAAATGAAAGGCACTTTCTTTGAATATTACACTGTATATATATGGAGACTTGTTAATTTGTTTTGGTTATTGGTTTTGGCCGTTTGGGTTCAAGTTTTCTCATTTTCAATCTTTGCCTTCAAACCCACGGATTAAAGTGGCGAAGAAAGTGATAATGAGGACTACATCTACCTAATTCATTGACACTTTGGTAGTTGCTATAAGTATAGCTTTGAGTTTTTTTTTTTTTTTTTTTTTTTTTTTTGGGTTGGGTAATTGATTTGATCGAGTTGTTAATATTAAGTACTTGTCTTGTAGATTTGTCCATGATTATTTAAATACAACTAATCAATCAATTTAAGAATAATTTGTACTTATAACAATTATATATCCTTAGTTTTAAAATTGATTGAATTTTTTAATTTATATTTTACTTTAAAAATCATTAACTAACATATGAAATTGAAATGTATAAAATGATATTTGACTTATTTTTCATTGTATTAATTTGATTATCAATAAATTAATCAATATATCAATTAATGAATGACTCCAATGTTTAAAATAATTACTATTATCACCATAAATATATTTGATATTATAAATTAAAGAAATTCAATGCATTCGTTTGCATGTGTGTATATCGCTATATCTAATTAATATAATTTATAGGTTTAATACTTTAATTAAATCTGCACATGTAGCCATCTAAGGATTGTGAATACAAACAAGGAATTATACAGAGGCTTCGATTCTTATTAACCACATGCATTTGTATTTTAATGTGTACGAATAAGACAGTAGGTTTAGGCTCCATGTGGGTATAAATAGGCAAAATAATTGATATTGATTGTGTTTTACTCTTGTCTTATCATATACTAATAAATAATAGTATATCCGTTCCCAAAAAAAATTATCACTTTTTTTTTTTATATTCCAAAAAATTATCACATTTATATTATTAATTATTTTTTTCGTTTTACAATAATAATCATTTAATAAAAAAAATATTTTTTTGGAACCAAGGTAATAATTAATTAAATTAAATACTTTTAAATTTCCAAAGGGTAATTAAACCATCTTGGAAATTAAAGGCCTTAATAAAATTACTGTTTCTAGACACCAAACTCTGAAAATTAATTTAAAGAAAACTACCTTTCCTCTACCAAAGGGGAAAAGTTAAAGTTATTATTATTATTTATTTGAAAAAAAAAAAATTGTCCTTTGATTAGAAAAGTGACAACAAATATTTATGGTCAGAAATGATTCAATAAAAAACATTAGAATACTTTTATTTTTTTTGGATATCCTAAAAAAAGTTGGCATATTTTTATTAATAGTGTTATTTTTTATTCAATTTTTCATTTTTACTTCTTATTACTCCATCTATTTCATTTTAATTGTCGTTTTTTTAAGATTTTTTTTAAAAAATATTTATCATTTTAAGAAACTAATGAAGTATTAATAATATTTTTTTCAATTTTATCCCTATTCATTATAAGTGAAAGTATTAATAAAGTAAGAGGGAGAGAAAAATATAATGAGTATTTTAGTCATATTAAATTATTTTTCATTATAATTGAAATTATTTAATAAATTTCTTAATATTTATGTAATAACTTAAAACGACAATTATTTTAAAATGGAGTAAGTAATTATTATCGTTAAGATGCATTTAATGTCTAAAAAAAATAAAATTAAGTATATTTATTGTACTATTAAGGTTATAAAAGAAAAAATATTATTTTATTTATGATATTCTTATTTTATTTGCAAAATAAAAATGTTTCAATCTTTTTAGATGAAGAGAGTATATAAATATAAATATGTAATTAAATAATAAAACCCATAAAATTCTTGAAACAGAAAACTCCATAACTAAGTTATGCTTTCCAACTAAACAGTTGCATATAAAGGAGAAAGAGAAAGAGAAAGAGAAAGAGAAAGAAAGAAGAGTCATTTGTAAAATGATTAGATACTGCCACCGACCAATTCAGGTGGACCATGAGTGATGACCCCTTAGCTGAAAGCCTGAAAATATACAAAATAAATAAGAGAAATAGAGATTATATTATTGAGATCCACAAATTTTATTTGTAGGACCATGACACTGCATTTCTCATACAACACAGAAACCCCAGATGATAGATCTGAATACTGAAAAAAGAAAAAGAAACACTCCTCTCTATGTCCCTACCATGAAATTCTCCCTACCTATCATCAGTCCATCACATGTGATGTGAGTTAACCCCTGAGGCTATTATTTTATGTCAAATTCCCATTTAATTTTAATTCTTGAATCATACAATTTGCCAATGATTTTCATTCGAATGCTCAATTTATTTAATAGTACATTTCTCAATTTAGTAAAATATTCGAGTTCTGAGTTCTAAGTAATTTTAAATAAATTGATATTAGAATTATTGATAAGACTTACAAGTTTGAGATTTCAACTCTTAACAGAATCAAATTTAAAAAGAAAAAAAAAATACAATTGGCAAATTGTTTTATTTTGAGTATATATAAAAGCAAATAATCTTAAGTTCCACAAAAATATTTTTCAACAAAAATTTTTATATTATTTTTAAAACTGTTTTTTTTTTTCAGTTAAATTATTACTTTTACCAGAAACAGAATAAAAAAAATAATTTATAAAAAATAATAAAAATCAATTAATTAAATTAAAAAAATTCTAAAAACATTTTTTAACTTCCTCTAACAACAATTAACAACAATTACAAACGCACCCTTAAACAAATAATATACCTTTATATATTATAACTAGTAATTAAAGGTAACAAACAAAAGTTACAAAATTTCATTTATTCTCTCTACATACATATTACTAATGTTCTGAATAAGATTGAGGCATCACCGTCTTTTCTATATACAAGGTTTCTCTCCCCTCTTAGGTTTTAGCCACTTTAAACCATCACCAGCTGGGTAAAAGCTGTATATATATTTTCTTACATATATATATAGCCATCCAATTTAGCAAATAACACAAGCATTTGGATTCTCTTCCATGCTCTGAACATAGTAATATGTGGTGAGGTGAGGATTATAAGCTTTGTAAGCCTTAACAAGCTCTAAAACTGGGTCTGGTACAGGTGCTGGAACTGGAGCTGGAGCTGGAGCTGGAGCTGGAGCTGCCTCTTTCTTGGGTTCCTCTTTCTTAGCTTCCTCTTCTTTCTTGGGTTCCTCTTTCTTTTCTTCTTCTTTCTTGGGTTCTTCTTTCTTTGCTTCTTCCTCTTTCTTGGGTTCCTCTTTCTTAGCTTCCTCTTCTTTCTTGGGTTCCTCCTTCTTAGGTTCCTCTTTCTTCTCAGGCTCCTTTGCTGGCCCTACTGAGATTATATCTGTTTGAAAATACTTTCTCAATTTGCTCACTACAGTTACAGGATCAACTACTCCTATCACTGTTAATTTCTTTTCTTTCATGTTCACGGCAATGGAATCAATCCCTGTAAAATGTTTTTCAAAAAATAATTACAACCAATATTTCCTCCGGATAATAAAATAAAAGGGAAATCACAAGCACAATTTTTCATTGGTACTACAAATCCGTGCAATAATACAGAATTCATGTCTATACCTATCATTTCTACTTTATACAGAGTATCAAAGATTTTTCTCACCTACTCAAGAATTTGAACTCCTTTGTATTCCATTTGGTGCCAAAAAAAAAAAAAAAAAACTCCTTTTGAAACCTAATTAACTAGCCCCATGATATCACTTTGTAACTAAATATACAAATTTTTGGTACAGATTCTTTGTTTCAGTCTGTGGCCGTACCACCACCACCCTTGGAAGAATTTTTTTTTTAATTAGCTACAGTAATTTCCTTATTAGGAATAGGAACTTGCATTCCATATTTATGTAATTTTTTCTTATAACATAATGTTTGGATTCCATTTGTATGCATTTACGTGATATGGACGCTATCATCACAAAACTCCACTTTTCTTGTTTTATAGCAGTCTTTTTTTTTTTTTTTTTTTTTTTTTGCCAAACTTTATAGCAGAGTCTATCCTAATGTCCAAACAGTCTTTATATAATATAAAATAATGATTAAGTGGCTTTATTCTTAGCAGAATAATAATTGTACATAATTACTAGCAGACTAAAACAATTGTGATCACAACAATAATAATAAATAATTATTACTTTTACCTAAAAAATTAAGGCCACTAATTTTTTTTTTATATGTTTGATAAATAATATAGCCGATGTAAATTAATTTTGAGATTAAACTGAATTAAGCGTATCTTTATTTATGGCAAAAAAAAAAAAAAAAAAAGTTTAGCTTTATAAATAATTAAATGAATCAAAAGTAAGATCTGTTCTGTTTGTAATCCATTTTTTAGCATTTTAATTATTCTTATTATTCTAATTACTTAGCTGATATCTAAAATCTAAATTCAATTAATTAAACAGATGAGATCGATTTGATACCTGAAAGAGTAGAAACTGTCTTCAGAGCCTTCTGCTTAGCCTTGCTATCAGGTAAGTCCAATTTCAGTACAAATTTCTGCAAACATATAAACCGAACAGATCTAATTTAGATAAAAGAAGATCAAAATATAATTTTCCTAGACTAAAAAATTCAAATCATTTAAATACTTTTTATTTGAAAACAGAGATAAAAAATTAAAAAAAAATGTTGAAATTAAACCAATGAATCAGAATTAACCAATCTATTTTAAAGATTAATTGTCAATTACAGAACCAAACTAGACCAATGTGCTAAATAAATCTGAGACACATCTTTAAAAAAGAGTATATTCAAAGTATTGATTTTTCTAAACCAAACCCATAAAATGACCATTTTAATAGACATGGATTGTCTAGATTAATAGAATAAGTTATTAAGAATCAACCAAAAAGAGAAGTGATTCAAGCAAAACCCATCAACAAAAAAGGAAATGACTTTGATTCCTTTTAAATACCAAACACACACCCAATAAAAAAATAACCCAAATAATAAAATTGGATTAAGAATCAGAAAACCGATAAAGAATTAGTAAAAGGAGATTCCAAGAAAGGAATCAAACCTTCATTTCTGGCATGCCCTTTTGAGGGATGAGCAGAGATCAAAACAGGGGAGAAGAGAGAAAGTTGAAAATAGAGAAAGAAGAGTGAGAATGAAGAAATGCGTATAGTTAGAGAAAGAGAGAGAGAGAGATAGGCAAAGACGAAATCGAATAATGCTTTATTGAAAATGAAAGATAGATAGAGAAGAAGAGATGGGTATGGATGGGCTTTGCAACAAAAAAAAAATCCGTATCAAAACAAGAAATGCAGAATAGGAAAGAGAAAAAGGAGAAGTTAGAGGGAGAAAAAAAGAGTAAAGAGAATCAATTCAGTGCACGAATGTTGAAGAATTGTGTTTATCATATATAACTAGTGGCTCTACATAAACCATCAGTCTCAGCTACGCTAAAGCACTGAACAACCGTAGTTTTTTCATGTATGGTCTACGCGACCGAAAAGAGCGTGGAAACCACGATCAACCGCAAGTATTCTAATAATTTTTTTTTGTAAATTGTGGACAAAAAGAAATAAAGAATAAAAGTTTCTCTTTCTTAATTGAGTGAATAACTCTTAAAAGTTTGAATTATTTATTTTGTGAATGTAGGTCCAAATCTATTATATTAATATATGTATTAAAGTTTTCAAATTGATAATAATGGTTAACGAAAATTCATATTTTATAATTGGTTTAAATGTCAACTATTTAATAAATTGGGTTGAAATCTTACAATATAATTAAAGTTTTTATTTTTTTTCAATTGAACTGTTGTATTAATTATATGAATTGATATTCGTAAGATTTTTATTTTTAATTACAATAACATTGTAAAATTATTAAGTTAATAATTCAATGATTAAATTTTTATCTTATAAAATAGAAAACTCAATATTTTATTTTGTAATAATTTAAATCCCTAATATTTAATCTCTTTTATAATTTTATAATTTACCAAAACAGTTAGTGGTATATTTAAATTGAGAGTTTTTAAAATTTGATAAAATTTATGAAATTAAAAATAATTTTTTGTTATTTTATGAATTTTTATGATTTCTCTTTTTCATATAAAAACCTATATCTGCAAAATTGAAAAATGTTGTATATAATAAAAATAAATTTATAAAATTTCTTATTCATTAAAAATGAAAAATTTTCTCAAAATTTCATCTTTTATATAAGATTTAAAAAAAATCAAATTTGATATATTTGAGTGAATGATAAATTTTCAATCATTCCTAATTTTTACTATATTAAATAAGAATTTTTTATTAAATTTATAAATTCCTTCAAAAGATTATTATTTAAAAAAAAGGTGTTGAAACTTGAAAGTGTAATGGTATGATGTTGGGCTCATTAGTGATGGGAATTTTATGAATTTTTATTATTGTTTCATTGGAAATATATAAAGACAATATATAATGCTTTATATCATATTATCACTATTTCATATTTTGAAGAGCTGTTGGAATATTTCGCAATCATGTTATTTGTCATTTGTCCTATCCATAATATTGAGTGTGTTTTTATTATATAATTGAGTAATTATTATTTCTTTTTATATTTGTCTTAAAACATATTTTTTCAAAGTTTTGTCTTAATACATTAATTCATTTTATATTTTTTAAAATTAATTAAAAATCAAAATTTTAATTTTATCAATTATATTTCGTTGAATTTACTATTTAGAGTAAACCTCTAATATTTAAATTTTTAATGACTGATTTAAGAACAGAGATATAAATTAAATTAATTTATACTAAGATATATATGTATATAATGTACATAGTATAAATTTTAAAGTTGATTATTTGAGGTTTAAAAGGTTTGATAAATTTTTTTTTAAGATAATAATTATACGAATAAATTTTCACACAAAATATTACATGTATATTTTCAATTTGATTAAAAAGAGATCAACCAAACAATATTAATAATATATATATATATATATATATATATATATATATATATATATATATTTGTCAAAGAACATCATTAATAATCAATTGATAAATTTTAATTTAAAAAATGATAATTAATAAATTAACAAATTTATTTAAAATGAAATAAATGGTTGATTACTTGATTGAAGTTGTGGTTAGGTGGCGCGTGCATCAACGGCCTGTATAACTAAGGTATTAAAGACAAAGAAAAATAATGGGCTGCAGAGGAGGAGAAACCGGACCCACTTGTCAAGCGTCAACATACATCTGCGAGTTTTTACGGTCACGGCGGCGTTAAATCAAAATCAAATTTGCTAACCAACTATTATTTACGCCATTAATTTTTAAATTTTTAAAAATCTGTTATTTTGGTTTTTGAATTTTTTTTTATGAATTTTTGAATTTTTAAAAATAACCTCCTATAAATATTTAAAGTGAAAAAATTTATAAAAATATTAATTTACAACTCTTATCTTTCTTAATTTACAACTCTTCAATTTTATTTTGATATTTAACAACTCAATTTTAAAGTTACAAATCAGCATTTCAATGACTGAAAAACTGTTAAAAATATTTATATGATATTATTTTTAAAAATTAAAAATCTCATCAAATTAAAAAAAAAAATTATTCATATATCAATATAGCACACTAATAATATAATTTTTCCTTATTATTATTATCCAAAAATATATTGTTATTATTTTTTGACATTGAATAATAGAAAATTAATTCACAAATATTATTTTTTTATTGTGATTTTGAAATTTGATTAAAAATATAAAATTATAAAAATATGAAAAAAATATATAATATAAAATTTGATAAATTGTGCTAATTAGTAATTACGCCGTAACTTTAGAATGCAGCCATTTGAAGGTTTGTTTTTTTTATTTTTAAATAATATTTCATAAATAACGATTAATCAGTACAACTTTAAACAGAAAAGTAAACTTAACTGCATTCAATAAATACATATAAATCTTGTTATAAATATGAGTTTTTCCTCTGAGTTTCATTGATCGTGTTGACAGGACAGTTGTATATAACATTTTGGCTGCGTTTGGCACATCGGCAAGAAACACATTTCACTTGGTGGCTATATTAAACCACATATCGACTTCATTGTCTTTAAACGAATTCGATTTTCTAAATATTATACTCAAACTCCTTTTAACTCCCATGACGGAAGACAAACAAACTTTCATAAAGGAAGACAAACAAATTTCCATAAAGGAAAACAAAATAAACAACTTATTAAATCGCATAAAAAATATAATAAAACTCATAAAATAAATGAAAAGCAGACTTAAATTCATTTCTAGAAAGAAACAGATTTACATATATCTCTTATTGAAAATAAAAACTAAACACAATAAATAAAAATGAACCAATGTCGACCGAATGAAAATCGACGGTGACTTAAATAATAAATTTAAAAAAAAATAAAAAAATATATTGAGAGAGAATACGGCCAGGGTTTTCAGAATATTAAACACAACTCATTCAGATATTAGACAGGTGGTTCTCCTCGTCACTGTACCGTTACACTTAGCATTTGAATATTTGATGACGGCTTTCTTCATTCCATCCTCCAAAATTTTGAAGGAAAAAAAAGACTTGGCAAAAATTTTTTTTTTTGAAAAGGGACGACAGTAGGAAAAGTCCATTCTGCCCATTGTTGACCTTTTTCCATCAATTAGTGGTTTTGCCAATGGATTTTCAATTTTTTGCTTGTTTTACATTTTCTTTTTCCTAATTTCCAAAATTTTCATATTTAGGCAAGAAAATATGTTGAAAGGTAGCTATGTTCTGTTATTAAGAGCTTTCATATCAAGTGAGAAAACAATAAAAACTGTTTTGGTTTCTATGTTACTAAAAAATAAATAAATGTTGAGTTTAGTTGCGTGAGCATCTCACCAAATGAAATCTCAAAATAATTGGCCATAATAAATCTATTGTAAATTAAAAAAAGGAAGAAAATTGTGGGTATATAGTCTAGTAGTAAAACTAAAGTTAAGTTGTTGAGGATTGCATGTTTGACTCTCATTTGATTTTTACCTATGTTGAATTTAGATTTTATTTGTAATGTTTGATGTAATAGTATCTTTTGAAAAATAATAAAAAAAATTAAGAGTATGTTCGGTTTAGCGGTGACAATTAACTGTCAATTATAAGCGATCAATGATCAGCGACTAACGGTTGGCGATCAATGGTGAAAAGATTAAATGTTAATAATTAGAAATTTTAGTTTTTAACGTTTCAGTTATAATTTTGAAACTCTGAGCGCTGAATTTTAAAACACTATTTTAAATATTAATTTTATCAAATACTTCATGTTAGTAGTTGAGAGTTTAAACGCTATACGTTAGTTTCTAACCGCTAATTCAATCCAGCACTAAATCTTAAAGTAAATATACAATAAAAAGTAAATTTATTGATTAACTGATTTAATTTTTTAATTATTATACAATAAAGTTTTATTTAATAATTATTATTATCAATATAAGCACACCGATACATAACATAGCTAGCAGTAATTACATTTTTTTTTTGATAAAACACTCATGAACGATATTATTAAAAAAATAATAATTATCAATATAATAAGAGGATACTAACTAATGACTTCCTCTAAAATTTAGGAGGTGTTGGCTTTTTCATTGTTGAGGAAAAAACACAGAATAAAAACATTGCCATAACAATTATGTAGAAAATTATTGAATCATAAATTCTGAAAAATTTAGAAGCTACCTTCCCTTCCACCATAAATACCTAACTGTATAATTAGGTTAAATATCATACTTTCATATATATATATATATATATATATATATATATATATATATATATATATATATAAAACATGTAAAGAATTCACAAAAACTCACCACGTGACAACTTATTTATTGAATTTTTTTTTGCCACTTATACTAAAGACTCAATTTAACATTTGTTTATTGATGCCAAATGTAATTGGAGTTGAACATTTGGCAACATGTTAAATGTATTTGCCACATAATAACTAATAAATAAAAATAACTAATAAAACAATATATATATATAATCGTGATGTAAATTTTTTTGTTATTTTTATATTAAAAATTATCATTTAAAAAAAATTACAATAGTTACTTACTATATAATATATATAACACGAATTATTATATAAGTTAAATAAAGATTATAAAACAATCGATTTTATTCAAAATTAATTTAAATTTTAATATAAATAAAAATAAAAATTTATCAAATTAGTAACTAATAATTCTATTTAATGAATATATATGTCACATAAATAAAGTAACAAATGAAAAAATCTCAATATTTATTTATACATTTATCTTAATTGTTTTGAATAAAATGTAACAGTTTCATAATTATGAGATGTTAAATTTGTCAATAATCGATATTTTATTAGTACTAAAATAGTTTTTCTTGATGAAAATGTGATTTTTTTTAATATAATTTTTTTCATTATTTTAAGTTAAAGTTATTATGTTAAATATTTAATTGTATAATTTTGTTTTGTTTGAAAATTTATAATAGTTGGATTTCTAATTGGCATTTTAAGTGATAGGACATTTGTGAAAGGAAAAATAACATCCAAGAGATCTTGCTCGAATATTCTACGAAAAGTAAAAAGGTATTTATATATTCATATAATTGAGACGAAAAAAAATATTTTAAAAAATATTACTTTGACAAATAATGAAAATAAAAAGATACTTATATTTTTTGTTATTAAAATATTTGATATGATTGAGAGAAAGGAAACATTTATAATATATTACTTCAACAATTCATTTAAAATAAAAAGTTCAACAATTCATTTAAAATAAAAAGTTATTTATTTATTTTATTTTTTAAATATTTGATATTATTAAATGTTTAATATATA
>CATKHJ010570955.1:0-43915 GCA_949750685.1 Vernicia montana | reverse complement strand
GGTCGAGTTGGAGGACGTTCGCGAGGGAGCTTGGAGGATCCGCGAGATCAGCGTGCGGATCCGCAGGTCAGACCTGCGGACCGTACCGCACGGCAGCCTGACGCACGCGTCAGGCTGCAGTGCGGATCCGCAGGGGCTACCTGCGGCCGCCGCAGGTCCCCTGGCGGATCCGCGAGGCAGCCTTGCGGACGTCCGCAAGGCTGCCCTGCACGTCCGCGAAGGGCGCGTGCGGACGCGCGTCAGAGCCACGCGGACGTCCGCACGGCCCTCGAGGTACGGTCAGGTATGGCTTTTCAGGCTTTTTTCGGGTCAGTTTTTGAAGCTTCCGAGTCAATTTTCGGGCTATTCTGAGGTCTGAAAAATTAACGGTCAGTGTCGTTGGATCCGAAATTAATTATCGGACATTTTGGCAGTCAGTTTAGGAGAAAACTTGATCGTTTTTGGAAAGGTGCTGTCTGGTACAGGAAGTCCGGTCTGGGTTGGAAAAAATGTCAGTTTGAATAGAAAAAATATTCCTGTCCGCTCTGGTAGGTTTAGAAATATTTTTGGGGCTGTTTGACAGCCTGCTTTGGAAAGAGTCCGGTCTGCCCCGGGGAAAGGCTGTCTGGTACAGGTGGTCCGATCAAGACCGGAAGAGTACTGGCTTGGCTAGAAAAATATTTTGATCAGTTCTGTGAATTCAGAAATAATTTTAGAGGTGCTAAAATGAGGGTTCACAACTCTAGACTCTCATCAACAAAGAAAATTCTTCTCATATTTTCTTTTCGCTTACTCTTATGTGGGCAAGTATTTGCTTTGTGCTCTTTTGAACCACAAATCTAACAACAGGAGCAACTACTAAAAGGTTTCCCTTATGGGCACTTAGGGGTTCTACCATATTTTTTCTTAAAGGCTTTTATTCTTTCTTTATCCCTAAGATTTGTTCTTCTCCTAATAAACCTAGTGGGTTTATTAGACCTGGTTTTGTCATTTCTTTCTCTCCTCGATATCCTTCTTTTTTGTATCCTTTAAACCTTTTCTATCTTGAAGGATACCCTGTCTCATATTTTGGTTTGTTTCCTGTAGAACAACCATATCTACCTAGCACAAATTATATCTGAGAACAATAACTCTTATTAAGACAAGGAAGACATTTTGCATCTTGCCTTACTTGGAGTTCAGTACATCCCTTTCTCATGGCATACCTAACTGCCTGTATCTTTCCTCCTAATCCATCAACAATTTTGTCTTCATTCAAAAAGAGTTGATAGGCCGTCTTTGCTACTTCTGGCCATGGTTCTAGTAACTTAGCAAAAAACAAAGTTGACATGTAATTTTGAACATTTATATCCAAATTGTAATAATATTTTTTAAATTCATATGCATAATTGTCAAAATAACACATGTCACAAATTTGCAATTTCATTAATGCCATTAAAGATTGTTCTCTTTCAAGAAATTCTATTGAGATTGAGAAACCACAAAATTCTCTTTTCAGGCGTCTATGATTAAAGCTAGCACCTCATCAATTATTATGGATTTTCTAATTTCTTTTTTAATGGGGGTTTGTACAACTAGCTGATCCCAAAAAATTTTAGCATTGCCAACTATGGTGGCTTTATATAATTCGTAGGCAGCCTTAGGTGAATAGCTACCTGATTTGGTTGTAAACCTAATCATGGTAATCCACTCATCTATTCTTTCAGACGCATGTTGTTCGCAATCTAGATTGAGAAAAGCTGTCGGGCTAAGTACAAGTCTTAAAGGATTATCCCTAAGTATAAATTATGTCTTTGTCCTATGGGGATAATTAGGTTTGTATATTGCCCTCTTTGTAGCAAGAAGTTCATTAAAGGTTCTATATCTATGTGCAAAGGACCTTCTTCTACCAGCCCTAATGATTTTCTAAGGTCTAGGGCTAAATCGCTACTACTTTGATTAGCAGCTTTTTATTAGGATCTAAAATATAAGGAACCATTTTTTCTTTCCTTAATTTTAAGATCTCTTTTTAAGAAATAGGCTTTGATGAACCTATAAGTTTCTTTAAAGCCTTTTCTCGCTCTATTGCATCGAGCCTTTCATTCACCAATTTTCCTACCTTATCAGCCAAAGCTTTTCTTTGTTCTGGTGAATCGCCTAAGTCGCCTCTAGCATAAAGCTTTTCTAGGAGTAGGTTCACTTCATTATGTAGTGTGCTAATGAAGTCAAACCCGAAGGGGTTGAATTGACACTTTTTTCCTGTTTTCCCATTTATATTGGTCTATCTCTTTGTCTTGCTAAGTTAGTCCACCAATAATCTCTGTCTAGGGAATCCTGCCCAAAAGGCTAAGAAAAAGTCGATTCTCCTGAAGTGTAATCTTTTCTAGATTAAATAATCCTTTGTTTGTTTTTCACTCCAAGTAGAGTACACCAATGATATATCCTGTCCTAAAATTGGCAATTATTTAAATGAAAGATATTTTTCTTCTAAAAATTCTATTATATCAGCTACTCCGATATACTCATCTGATCTAGGGTTTTCTAAACATCTTCTAAAAATAGAGTCTATCCTAAGTTCTTCTTCATTATTTCTGATTTTTCCACAAGCCCAAGTATATTCCCAATGTAGCTAAGGGTGGCATCTTCTTTCTCTGATCGAAAAGTGTTTTATATTATTATACACTCTTCCATGGATTAATGGGCTCCCTTTAAAAAATTCATCCATAAAATAAAGTATGGATCATAATGTCAATTTTTCAAAAGTTTTGGGGGAAGAAAATTGAAATTACCAAAAGTTTTGGGGCTGAAATCTAAATACAAATACCTAAATGAAAACAAAATGAAAGGTTAGTGATCTTATTGAAAAAATTTAAAGTTTAGTGATCATATTGAAATATACTGATAAGTTTGGTGATTTTTGGTACAATTAGCCCAGAATCCAATCGATCCATTATTCACATGATTTTTCCTACTTGAATTGATATGCTAAAAGTTGAATTGAATCTTTCATATTGTTAATTGATCATTGTATAAGGTACCAAAAATAATACATTATGATTGTTCCCAAAGGCAGAGATCCTTTTTTCTAGTGTGGTGAATACCGGACTTTGTACACAATGTATCGACTCTTGCTAGGAGAGATTTGAATGACCTAGCCGTAAGGTCTAGTTAACCTTATATTGTGGTATTGTTCTGCAAGAAGAGCCATTGCCACTAGTGTAATGTTAATGAGAAGCAATGAAAAATTCTGCACTCATCTAGTGTATACAGATTTTTGTTGAATCCTATTATTAATGTTATTGATTCTATTTGAATTGTTCATATATATTGATTTTCCTCATTGTTTCTATATCTTAAAAGAAATTCATGGTTATCGTTGTTTTTGCTAAAGTCATTGAACACACGATTCTCATTGTGAACCAATTTATAACCGAACCCATGTGTAAGGTAGTATAACATTCACTCATTAAGTTTTACTCACTCTCCCTTTCCAATTTTTTTTTTTTTTTTTTTTTTCAGGGATATAAGTTTACAAGGAAGTTCAAGTATTATAATTTGTTTGAAATTTGTGTTTAATGTAAGAGAAAATATTATGTTTTGATCATTGTATAAAGGTATATAAGAAATCATAAATGTGTAACGTTAGTATAGTCTTCTAATGACTCCATGGTATGTTAAATGTTATGTATATAGATGACATAAAATATTAAAGTTACTTAATGATATATATATATATATATATATCAATATGTGAATATTATAAATGTGATAAGTTGATGAATGTGGAGATATTAACTATACATGTGAAGTTGAGGTTATAATAAGAGTTGTTTATTGGAAGTATAGTTTACTTATGCAGGTTTTATATTTTGGGGAACGTTATATGTACTGTCGGTGTACTGCTAAAGTTACATTGATTGTTTATGTGATCCGTTTCTATGGATTTTTGATGACTTTACACCTATCCATACTTTAAAACCGTCCATCCCAAAATAGGATGTGACAATATATACTATTAGACTGGGTTGGGCCGACTATTTTTGGGTCGAGCTTGGGATTTGCTCCATGAAGCCCAACCCGACCCGACACAATATATATATATATATACTCAGGTTTCTTCAGGTTCAAGCCAGGTTGGATTTGGAGAAAAAATCATTTGTCCAAGCTTGTCTTTTTAATAGGGCGGACTAGATGGGTCCCAAAAATGATGATAAGGTCTATTAACTACTAATAAAAAGCAAATAACAATAATTTGAAAATAATCAATTAACTAATATTATTTTCATATTTGAAAAAAGTATTTATTTACCATACTTTTTTTAATTTAAAAAAAATACCTATGTAGAAATTACCTTTTTTTTTATTGACTAATATTATTTTCATATTCACTGCATCCAATGCTAGATACTGAAGAAAGTACCACGCTGTGAGATTAAAAAAAAAAAAAATTATTTTAATTTTAATAATTATTTAATTATTAGTAGATGAATTGATAAGCCGATTAGGAATGACCCAAATAGAGATTGAAATCTAAAAATTAACAAGAAAATGAAATACGAAAAGATTTTACTTTTTTTCTTCTTGTTGCAATGTGAATTAAAACTTAAAATGCATTATAGTGAATGAGTATATATTTTCTAATAAAAAAAAATTATAGTTAGAATACATATAAATTACTTTATGGATAAATTATTATTTAGTCCTTTATTTTTGACTAAAATCACATTAAGATTCATTTATTTTAAAAAACTAACAAAAACATACTGTAATTTGATTTCGTTTGGCTCTTAGGTCATTTTATTCAAATTTTAAGATATTTTCGGTAAAAAAAATTAAAAATGAAAATCCATTGCCAAAATACCCACCACCAAGCTTCTCTCTCCTCTCTTTTCTTTTTCTCTCTTTAAACAAAATAAATAATGCTAAAATTAAAAGTTAAAACAACCCCTAAAAGCTTCGACAAAACAATACGGCCAGACAAGTGAAAGTTAGCTTTGCTCTTTGATAATCCAAATATTGGGTATTTATTTATTCCATTGCTCTGTATTTTCCTTTGAATTGATCAATCATTTTGTAAGTTTGGAACCAAATGGAGAAAAAGTAAAATTAATTAATTCCAGATTGCATGTACCTTATGAACAAGACAGATTCAAGATCATCAGCTACGTGATTTGCTTGGAGAGTTTTTGATGGTTGGTTCTTCTACTTGTATTTTGATGGGCCCGTCTTGCTGCTGAGCCACCCATTTTTGCGTGTCATAATTCTTTCATTTTTTCCTCTTTCCCTGAAAAAGGCAACACCGCCTCTCTAGAAGTCTATGCTTTTCATTTCATTTCCACCGCCATTAAAGAAGCCTCTAGATAAAATAATTAAAATTGTTAAATTGATTGTTAAAGTTTTGATTTTCTGTAATCGTTGTGTTCATAGGAAGTTGTGGGCCTATGCAAGAGATTTTTCAAATGTGATGATTTGTTGACTCCGGATGCATTGTTCACAGTACTAGATCTATTAATTTGATTTTTTAAAATTTATTTTTCTTTGTTTTTTTTTTTTGGATATTTAGTTGTTGTTTTATTGTTAATTAGGAGTATCGTTTTATTGTTGTTGGGTATTGTTTTATTGTTCTAGGTTTTTGAATGATTTTGTATGATTGTTGGGTGAGATGGAAAATTTAAGATAAAATAAGGGTATTTTAGTCTTTTCATATGTATTTAATAGTGACAATGGACCGAAACAATAAATAGTATAATGAAATAAAAATGTAAGGATGTGATCGTTACTTTTTTGAAATAAAAAGACTTTAAAGCGAATTTGATCAAAATTGAGAGATTAAATAGTAATTTACTCTTATTTTATTAAAGTTAAACATAAATTATAAAAAATTTAAGTATAAATTATGAGAGGTTTGGAATATTTTAAAATAAAAAATATTTTTTCTTTTATAAAGAAATGATAAAAGACTTATTGTGAATATGTGATGAATAATGAAGTACCTTTTAAGTATGGTTTAATTAATTATTTTTCTTTTATTTTATTTTTTTAAGATTGAAGAGGAGAATCGAACTTAAATTTAAATTTTTGATTATATATATGTACTTATTATTAAATTATGTATCCATGTGCTACTTTTCAAAATTTAAGATTTTTCTTATAAAAATTAATAGTAATAAATATGGTATTTTGTAAAAAAGATAAAATGATCCATCAAAATGATAAAATTTATAAGTAGAGTGCTAGAGATTATTTGGAGGGTATCGATATCACCATCTTATACAATATACATTACTATACAAGTACATATAGAAATATAATACTTTTTTAGTTCTCTTTAAAATAATAGTTTAATATAATTTTGCAGTTGTGATACCATTTTAACATTTTCTAATTACGCAATATTTAATGTTTTTTCTCTCAAATTAATTTTAAAAGTAGTATATTTTAACTTAATAATATAATAATATTCTTTTTTATTTTTATAATATATCTAAATATGTTATTATCATATAATATATGAAATTCTATCACTAAATTCTATTTTGACATAATAATTAAAAAATAAATTATTTAATTTATAAAATAAAGTATAATAATAGCTTAATAAAATTTCATAACCGTCCTTAATAATTTTAGTACTTAAAGGCACTGTAGAAAGCATCTAATACTTAACTTAATACTTCCTACATTTCTTTTTAATTGATTTTTTTTAAAAATTATTTGTCATTTTAGAAAACTAATAAGATTTCAATTTTTTTTTTTTCAATTTTATCCTTATCCTTATAAGTATCCATTACTCTATAATTAATGTACATATTATCTAGTAATCAATGAGGGTAATTTGGTCATTTTTTTTCTTAAAACTTAGTATAATTAATTATTTTTTAATTTTTGTAAAATAATAAAAAACGTCAATTAAAAAAAATGAAAAAAAGTATGATATATCGGGGAAAGACTCAATTTAGAGCTTAAATTTTGCCTCAAAATGCAAAGTGAGTTCTCAAAAAACTCTGTGTCCAATCCAATTGGCCCCTTCAACTTTAATTTCAACTCAATTTAGAGTTTGGCCCTTTATTATTGCTAAGAAAAGTTAACTATTTTGGTAAAGTGTATTTGTGGGATCTATTTTATATTTTTAAATAATAATAATTTTTTTAAAAAAAATCATATTATTAAATAATAAAAATATTAGAATTAAAAAAATTAAAATTAAAAAAGAAGATGAACCCAGATCCATCAAATGGAAAAAAAATAAATCTTTTCCTTTAAAGTAACAAAAGAAAAAAAAACAAAAAATCAAGAAAACCTCACCTGACTTTCACTTTCTTCTCTCTCCTTTGCTGCACCTTCTCTCTAAAATTCATTGGCTTCAATTTCTTTTGCCTCACAGATCATAGATCCCAAAATTGAAGGTTCCAATATCAATCGCAGTGCAAGCCAATCTCCACCGTGCCTCCCGATCCTTGTTTGATTTCAGCTGAGCTTTTATTGGGTAGTTGAGCCCATTGATCAGAAATCAACTTCAAAAATAAATTATTCTCATCTATTATCAAACAACTGGCACGCATTAGACAATAATGTATTGATAATGCATACACACTTAGACACCCAATAATTTGTAATTCTTAAATAAGCTAAAGGAGTATTTTTTTTAGTTGTCGTGACATTGTTGCTGGCAACTGATGCGATTGAATACTAGAACAAATGGATGAATTGCTAAAGAACTACTTGTTTGCAACTCATGCGATTAAGGCTCGAGGGTCAATTACATTAGGCACAACTCTATGATACTATGAAAGTCCTTATCCAGGATTTTGCATTTTGTTTCTACAAAAAATTTTCATTTGTTGTTGCTTGATTATTTTGATTTTGGAAGAAACTAAAATTATTTTACTTCTTGATATGTATTTTTTTTTTCCTTTGATGAAATTCATATCTGTGAGTTAATTTCATTCGTCGTCCTCAAAATTATTTAATTCATTAATTTTTGTTATTAATTCAGTTTTATTTTAATTAATCTTAATTAGTTTGATCAGAATTCCCCCCCCCCCCCCCCCCCCCCTAAAACTTATTGTTTTGTTAGAATAGAAATTACTTTAGGGTTTTTATTGAATTTCAGTTTAGAATTTGTCAGAATAAATAAAATTAAATTGTGAACACTCTCTGTGAGTTTGACCTTTACTCATCTAGCTACTATGTTTATTTTCTTTTTGTTGTGTTTAGAAGTAAGGTTTTATTTTTGGAGTGTTAACGACGCGCTTCCATAAAGTTCCATTCTATTGTTTAGTAAGTTAGAGATTATTTTCAGTAATACAATGATTGACTTTGATGTTTAGTATAAATTCTTCCATTGAATGAACTGAGGAGAATTTGACTTTTTAGTTTAGAGACTTTGCACCTCTGTTTAAACTCCATTGGCTGCTTGTGAAAGTAAAAAATATTGTCAATGATGAAGCAGAAGTATAGAAAATATACTTATCTAGTAAGTCAGGACTAGATATGGGAACTGGGATACAAAATGTCATTTTAGTGGTCATATGTCTTAGCTAGATACTTAATTTTACTTGTCATGAATTGGTTGGTCAGAACCTGAATGTATACTTCTCACTAGAGCAATTTTGGTGTTTCATTCAACTGTCATTTGGTGGATATCATTGATTTGTTTGACCAACATTCTTACAAAGTCTTCCATATCAAGTTTCTTAATGATCTATGAATTCTGGCCATCGCAGTGTTTGACTAAACTGGCCTTTCTGTTAAACAGGACAATTTCATAGAGCTGCATTTGTGTGAGGAGCTGAAAGGGCAGCATTCTATTTTGATGGACAACATTGAACAACTGATGACCATTGAATCATCAAGGGCTACTCTTGTGTCTCATTTGAGAGAGGCTCTCCAGGAGTAGGTTTGTTAGACAAACTATTCTATAGGAAAAAAAAAATGTTGTTTGTAATTATGATTAAAAAGAATTTAATGTGATAGCATATTAAAGTGGAAATAATTTTGTGACAGGAACCAAAGCTGGAACAAGTTCGCAGTCAACTTCAGGTTTGGTTCTTGTTTATGTGTTACTTAAGTTGAATATTAATATTTCTTATTCTTATGACATGATGATAAATTATACTTAAGCTGGATATTAATATTTCTTATTCTTATGACACAATGATAAATTATAACTCATGAATATCTTTGAATGGGAATCCCACGTGTTTGGAATTTCCAAGAAAATAGCCAGAAAAATATCATTGATGATAAGGTCCTGGTATCTGTCCCCTGTGCTTGTAAAATGATTAATTGCAGGATCTTTGTATATGTTGCTGTGGTGTGTGAATTAATGATGATTTGACAACTCCACGTTGTTTGGTTAGTCTTGTATAGTTTTAATGATTTTGTTGAGATAAGCATGATTTGAATTTTTTGTTAGATTGTACTTTGTACCTTTTATATTTATTGTCTTTAATTTATATTTGCAGGAATCTCAAATGATATGGTTGATAAGGGATAAAATATACTGACCTAGGTTATGGAGTAAGTTGGGCCTGGCCCAATCCAAATATACTTAAAAACCCAAAATCAGGCCACAATGGAACGGAGTTCGTTTCCATATGGGAAGCTGAAATCATGCTAAATGACATTCCAAATTCGAACTGGTCAAGAAAATCGACATTCAATTCATGTAAAGACTTATACTCTATAAATACCTCAAGAAATCAAATTTCTAAGTTACATATACTTTCACATATACACAGAACAAGTGCAAATATTTTTGTCCTTAATTTTCTCAATTGAATCAAACATCTAACTTGACCGTCGGAGTGGCATTGCTAGGCATCCCGCCTAGCCCACTTGACTCTTGTCTCTTCTTACAGGTCACATCAGCTTGCAATCAAGTTCAACTAAGGTGAAACTATTTCACTTCGACTGGAATTAGCTTCATCAATGGTTAATGCGAATTAGGGGATTCTAAGAGAGAATAGCAAAGGATGAAGGAAAGATTGGATGGAGAATTCTAGTTATGCTTTTGAATGATTATGATATATCTTTTAAATATTATGAGACTTTTTATGATTATGATAATATTTGTATATTTGTATTTTGATCCAATTTAATTGAATGATTATACTTTGATCTATTGTAAAAAGTGTTGCGATTGTTTAAAATTAATGTTGCATTTACTTCAGGAAAAATGTTACTTTACTCTAAAAAAAAGTGTTGCACATATACAAAGTATTGCAATTAAGCTAAACAAGTGTTGCAATTAGGCTAAAAAAAAATTGCATTTGTAATTATAAAAAAGTGTTGCATTTGGATTAAAAAGTGTTGGTAAGTGTGTTACATTAAAAAGTGTTACCTTTGCTCTTCAAAAGTATTGCTTAATTTTTTTGGTCGAAAGTGTTGCATTAACTCAAGAGATTACAACACTTTTTTCAGTGTTGCATTATATCAAAAAAAGTGTTGTCGTAACTAAAATAGCAACGTCCGAAATTGTAACCCCTGAAAAGTATTGCTGTAGGTCTAATGCAACAAATTTAGGGCCTGATGCAATATATTTTTGGTGTTGCTGTAGGCCATTTATGGTATAGTGACACTTTCATCTTCCAATTAAGAAATATGATAGAAATATCATTGAACTATGCTACCTTGTAACTATATGGTCCTTTCAACAATTTCCCATCAACTGAACTAACGTTTGGCTGATGTGGCACCCATATTAAACTTTTTTATTATTTTTTTTGCCACGTATTTTTCTTCTTCACTTATCCGTTCTCTCTCTGCGTATGGGCAACCATTTAATGTTATAAAGGTTGCTTTTTTTCTTTTTTTTTTTAATTTTGACTGAAGCTTTTGTTTTCTTGCCTATTCTCTCTCTCGATTTTTCACTCTTCTTCTTCAAACAGTAGATTCTTAAGGTTACCTCTTCCATTGACAGTGGTTTATAGTGTGAAAAAAGCTACCCGAAGACAAAGCAATCTGATTCACAGTTACTCGTGGACAAGTAGAAATGTATTTTGGCCTGGGAAAAAGTACAAATTAGAGGGTGTGAAACCCATTGCAAGGACCTACTTGGCTTGGTGGACCTAAATTTGCAGATGGCTCCAAAGAAAGCATGTTTGAAAGACACTGATTACGCATCTGTCACTGTCCTTTCAATTGGTATTAAATTGTTTATGGAATTGTGATAATGGGTTTGGTGGGTTAAGTGGTTTCATTGATTTCTAAGGGTATATGTCAAGCCAACTGAGAAATTTAATTATGATATTGTTATAGTAATTGCATATCAATAAATTACATCCATATATGTAAATAAAAAATGTACATATATATTGTTAGATTCATTCCCTGCATAAATGTAAATTCCCTGCATATATGTAAATAAGAATAAGTATAAATTTTAGTAATATAACCATTGTAGGGAATTATGATATTGTTATAATAATTGCATATCAATAAATTACATCCATATATGTAAATAAAAAAATGTACATATATATTGTTAGATTCATTCCCTGCATAAATGCAAATTCCCTGCATATATGTAAATAAGAATACGTATATAATTTTAGTAATATAACCATTGTAGGGGATAAAGTGATAACATAGTATGTTTATTATGTTAGTAAATGAATTTATCTAATTTTAAGGGATAAACGAAATATGAGTACATATATACTGTTAGTAAATGAATTAGGGTATGGTGAGTAGTTTATTATCACTAATGAAATCAAAATATAGCCATTTTATCCATATTATACATATAGAGCAGCATATATGAAATAATTTAAAATCTAAACCCTAAACCACATACATATAGAACATACATATATGAGTGAGTGTTTGTGTGGTAGCTTAGCTTAGAATTGATTTTCATAAAACCTCTTTTGTGAATTATATGTTTGTTTTAGTTCAAGGGTTGTACAAATGTGAATTATATTAATTTTTGTTGCATAATAGTACATATAAGCAATATTAACATGTGATTCTTATTAATACTGCAACAGATCGAGGATTCAATATCAAAATTCATTACAATGGGGTGAAGGGGGATACAACTTACTTGGATGGTGAGGTGTGTGAAATGCAGGACTGTGATCTTGATACCATGTCTGCCTGTGAAATTGATGACATGTTGTTTGGTCTTGGTGTAGAAGGCAATCTCAAGTACTGGTGGTGTATGCCTGGTAAGAGTTATAGTGATGGGTTGAGGTTAATTGAAGGTGACTCTCATATGTATGAGATGTGTTTAAATGGATATGATGTTGGGGAAGTGGAAGTGTATATGGAGCATGTCAGTGAAGAACAAATATACAATGAAGCTTAAACATGTGTAAAAATTCATTCTGTTGTTATTGAAGAGATAAATTAGTCTCAATTAACTGTTGTAGCACATGTACCTGAACCTGATGTAGAAGAACCTGTTGTGACTGAACCTCATGCACAAGAACATAATGCAGCTGTACCTGAAGCTGTAGGTGATGAAGGCCAGCCTAGATCAAATTTCATCAGTGGTAGTTAATGAAGCGAAGTTGATGAGCTAAACTTTGAGGATCCAGATTATGACCTCAAAGATATGAATGATGATCTAGCTGATGTGTTAGCTAAGAATAACACAAATGTTGAGGCCAAAAGGGCATCCAATTCACAAAGAAGACTAAGAGGGAGACCACCAATGAGTACTGATGATGGGAATGATCCAACCATAGATGGCTTAGGAGTGAAGGATTCAGAACAAGAATCAAAACATGCACCAAGTGATGAGTTGCATAATGAGTCTGATTTAGATGAGGAAAACAGATAAAGGTTTCCTAAGTTCAATGTAGAGAGGGATATGGAAGATCCTACTTTCAAGGTAGGTATGATTTATAAAGATAAAGAAAAGTTTAAGGATTCAGTGAGAAATTGGGGGATTAAGCATAGATTTCAACTGTGGTTTAGGAAGAATGACAAGATAAAGGTTGAGTCAGTATGCAAGAAATATTGTGGTTGGAGGATATATGCCTCTAAAAAAGACCTAAAAGACAAGAATGACTTGACTTTTCAAATTAAAGTCATGAATTTGAAGCATAATTGTGGAAAGGTTTATAATAATTTCCATTTGACAACAACATGCCTGGCTAGGCATTATATGGATGAAATAAGGGATAATCCAGCATGGTTGATCACTGCTTTTATTGCTAGGGTTTTAAAAGAGTTTAGATACACCATTAGGAGAATGAAGGCATGGAGAGCAAGAAATATTGCTTTGCAAAAAATCAATGGGGATAAGGCACAACAGTATACTAGATTGCATAATTATAAGCTAGAATTATTAAGATCCAATCCAGGTAGTAGTGTTGTGTTCAAAGAAGAGAAATGTGAGTTTGAGGGCATTTACATATGCCTTGCTGCACTAAGAGCTAGTTTCAAGGCAAGATGCAGACCAATTGTTTGCTTAGATGGTTGCTGGCTTAAAGGTAGGTATGGATGCCAACTATTGTTTATAGTTGGCATAGATCCAAATGACTGCATCTATCCCATTGCTTATACAGTTGTTAGAATAAAGAACAAAGAAAATTAGGGATGGTTCCTAAATCAATTAAAGGTTGATTTGGAGATATTCAATTCACACCATTGGACTTTTATGTCAGATAGACAAAAGGTATTAATCCATTCACTTATCAATTTATATAGTATTTAGAATGTCAATTCACTTAGTAATATTAACCATTTGATTTGTCATGCAGGGCCTCCTCAGTATTATTCATGATATGTTCCCAAATGCTGAGCACAAGATGTGTGTCAGACATCTATGGACAAATATGAGGGCTCTATTTAAGAGGAAAGTGTATAAGGATTTGCTCTTGGATTGTGCAAGAGCAAGTTACATGAGGTAGCTTCAAACATACCTTGAAGAAGTTGAGAAAAAGATTATTGAATGTAAATAATGGCTTAGGGTTCGGCCTTGTGATAATTGGAGTAGAGCTTGCTTCAAACCTGAGACCAAATGTGACATACTACTGAACAACAAGTGTGAGTGCTTTAAAAGATACATTTTAGAAGCAAGAACAAAACCTATCATCATTATGCTTGAGATGAAAAGGAATCAATTGATGAGGAGGGCTACAAAAAAGAAAATTAATTTTCAAAAAGCCAAGATAAATGATAAACTTTTATGCCCTAAAATTCAAAAGAAGTTAGACAAGATTAAGGAACTTTCTGGGGATTATTTCCTAACTTTTGCATAATCCCCTAGAGTGCAAGCGTTTAGAAAAGGGCATCAGTTTGTTGTGGATTTGGAAAAGAATACTTGTACTTGCAGAAGATGGGATCTTACAGGTATCCCATATGCACATAATGTAGCTATAATATTTGGGCAAAATAAAGAACTAGAGCAGTATGTCCATCAATTATATCATGTTGACACTACTTTTAGGGCTTACAATAATACCATTGAACTAATCAATGTGGCCCAAGTCTGATGGGAGATTGAAGATAACACCATCTGTGGTTCTAAAAAAGAGAGGGAGGAAGCCAACATCAAGGAGAAAAAAGGCTGAAGATATAGAAAATGTTGCAACTAAGATGAAATCAACACAAGCAAAAAAGAGAAAACAGATTCCAGTAAGTGGAGATGAACAAGGTCAAAGACAGAAAAGGATATTAGAGGCTTTCTTGGACGGTTGCAATACATTAGTCGTTTCATTGCTTATTTGGCTGATGTGTGTGGTCTTATTTTCAAGCTATTGAAAAAGGGAGCCTCCAGGCAATGGAATGAGAATTGCCAGAAAGCCTTTGACAAGATCAAAGAATATTTGTTAAACCCCCAGGTGTTACAACCACCAAGGCCGGAGAGACCTTTGTTGTTATATCTTTCAATTACCAAGAAGCAATTGGGGCAATGCTCGCCCAAAATGCTGATAATTCTTACAAGGAAAATGTCATCTATTACTTAAGCAAGCGTATGCTAGCCCATGAACTTAAGTACAGTCAAATTGAGAAGCTCTGCCTTGCTTTGGTTTGGGTATGCCATAAACTCCAGCATTACTTGAATTCCTACACTACCCATGTTCTTGCTGACAAAAGCCCCTTAAAATTCCTTATGGAAAGGCCAGTTCTTGATAGTAAGATGACGCGATGGATGGAAATCCTTGCAACATTTGATCTAAAATATGTCCAAAGGAAGTGTGATAGCAGATCAATTAGTTGCAGCCCCGGTGGATGATAATTGGTCGGGGGTTGAATTCCCTGACAAGGATATCATGTAAATTGAGCCTGAGGTCTGGAAACTATACTTTGATGGTGCAGCTATCAGTAAGGATTATGGTGCTAGAATTGTTATAGTTACCCCTCAAGGTGAAAACCTACCCATGGATGTTAAACTAGCTTTCGAGGTGACAAATAATGAAGCTGAGTATAAAGCTTGCATAGCCGGATTAGAGGTTGCTGTAAACTTAAGAATTGATTGTCTAGAGGTTTATGGGGATTCAAATCTAATTGTGTCTCAAGCCCTTAGTATGTGAAAAATAAGAGAAGAGTGTTTGGTTCCTCACCATCAATGCTTGGACGATCTCGCACAAAACTTCCATGAATTATCTTTCCATTTTTTACCTCTGGCCAAGAACCAGTTTGCAAATGCTTTAGCCACACTCGCATCATTGCTTAATATAAAAAGGAGAAACCATAGTCAAACCCCGTGGTGATTAAGGTAAAAAGAGAACCTAGGTATCACACTTTCTGTATGAATATCTAGCTAGCTGATCAAAAACACTGGTTTTGGGACATCTTCAATTATCTTAAGAATGAGGGGTACCTAGAAAGAGCGACTAAGTCAGAAAGAAGAACTCTGAGGCAGCTGGCCAAGAACTTTATCCCCGAATGGTGATGTGTTTTATAAAAGGACTTGGGATAACATACATCTGAGGTGTGTTACTGAAGAGGAAGCTCAACAGATCATGGAATAAGTCCATAGTGGTGAAGAGGGTCAACATATGAATGGAGTTGCCTTGGCTCAAAAAATTACAAATTTGGGATATTTCTAGCTGACCATGAATAGAGATTGCGCCAAGTTTGTGCAGAAGTGTCACAAGTGCCAGATCTATGCCAAGATCCAAAAATGACCTCTAGTTCTTTTGCACCCAATAGCAACCCCTTAGCCATTTGCAACTTTAGGGATTCATGTCATTGGGAGGATAAATCCCAAATCATCTGGAGGACATGAATACATATTGGTGGCGGTAGATTACTTTATAAAATGGGTCGAAGCAACTCCTTATTAGGTACTGTATTCCAAAAGGGTGGCTCATTTCATCCAAACTAACATCATTTGTCGGTTTGGTGTCCCTTTTGAGATTATTATAAATAATGGATCCCATTTTCAAAAGGAAGTAGTTCGCTTATTGAAGGAAAAGAAGATATAACATCATAGATCTTCTCCTTAACAGCCACAAACTAATGGAGCCGTCGAAGCAGCTAATAAGACAATCAAGTCACTTCTGTAAAAAATGACTGACAATCACAAGAATTGGCACCAGCAGCTACCCTTCACTTTATGGGGATATCGGACCTCCATTCGAACACCAACGGGGGCAACTTCTTACTCATTGGTGTATGGAATGGAGGCAGTATTGCCAATTGAGGTGGAAATTCAATCAGCAAGGGTCATGAGCAAAAGTCAGTTGGAGGAGGCAGAGTGGATAAGAGGATATCATGATCAGTTGATGCCATTGATGAGAAAATCATGGATACCTTGTATTGGATCCAAGGTTATCAACAGAGGTTATCTCGACACTTCAATAAGAAGGTTAAAGACAGAAGCTTACAAGAGGGGAATCTAGTCTTAAAGGAAATTCGAGCCCCAGTGCATGACCCCAAAGGAAAATTTAGACCAAATTGGACCGGTCTGTATGTTCTCAAATGCATCTTGTCAGGTGGAGGCGCCATTCTCATGGACTTAGACGGAATAGAATTCACCAGTCCCTACAACTTGGATCAATTGAAGCGATACATTGTGTAATTTTAAATTTCTTGTAATCATGATGCATTGTAATTAGAACTGCGTGGACCTAATTCTCTAGAAAGCAAAAAGGAGATATATAATAAAAGTAATATATGTGAGGAGATACGTAGGCAACCTTCATTAGGTGCGGTCCAAATCATTAATAAAATTCTTTTTTTTTTCTATCTTGTGCTAAAATTTTATTGATTCAATGCTTACAATAATAAATAAGTGATGCCTTGTTCAAAATGGATTTAAGGACAAGTCTAAATCTAAAATGAGTCTAATTCAAAAAAAAAATCACAAAAAGAGTCTGAGTCTTATTCATGTCCTAAAACCCCTAAGTCCTAAGTCCTAGTCGATCCATTTAGTTGTTGTCTTCTTTTGTAGGATCCTTGTCTTCAATCTCCTTAAGTATGGCCACCCTCTTAATCTTCTTAGCAGGCCAAGATGTAGCAACCTGTTAAAGATTATAAATCTCCAGCCTGTCAAAGCGGTGAGAAGGGAAAACAACATGAAAGCTCTTAGCCCATCCATTAGTAACTGCCTCAGCCACAGTAGGGGTAATCGAAGCATACTAAAAAAGAACACCATCTGGGGGCACTCCTTGTGCATGACCCATCTGTGGCATCACTTTGGTCCCTTGATAGAAAGTCACCATATGCAGACCTAGAAGATATACCATCCTATACCCATAGCTCATTGTCATCTTATACTAAGGAAAAAGCCACAGCAACTCCTCTAAATTAAGGTCATTCAGCCCCTCAATCCATACCCTCTCAGAATCCATCTTCTTTACTATCTTCCTAGACCGATACCAAGACACTGAGTAGTCAGTACGGGTAGAAGAAGCTACAACTTCCAAAATGACCTCCTCCAATGCCAAACTTGATCAAGCCTTCCAAATAACCTCTTCCTGATCAAGCCTTCCAAATAACCTCCTCATGACCAAGCCTTCTAATATGACCTTCATACCCGACTTAAACAGAGTACCAACAACATCCTATCATCTCCAAGCCAATCGACCTAAGGCCAAATAAAGGGCCCAAGTCACTTTCCTTCCAAATTCATCATTCCTCCAAAGTGGGGGCACTTTCCTCTCAGAAGATCAACACCTTAGTACTATAACAGTTAGGGTTGACCTTTCACTTGTTCAAAATATCTGGCTCATAACATACACATCACAAGTCAAACCCCACATAAGTAAGTCATAAGCATCCATGAATCATACATAACATACATATAAAAGTAAGTTGTACATCAAGTCTTATAAAAGCACACATACATGCATACATAGTGTCTGCATAACATCTGCATAACAGAAGAGAACTAGTGTCGACCACGCCTCTGCCTCCTCCTCTAATCTACCTCATCATCCTTACCAAGATCATCTCCTTAATCAAAATTAGTCAAGTTCTCCCCAAACGGCAGAATCGCTGCCAAGGCTAGCTTAGACAAAGGGTCCTCCACCCGATCCACCAAGTCAAAAGGTCCTCCACCCAATCCATCAGATCTCCCAAAGAAACCGGGGGTATCCCTTCTTATCCCAATCATTCAAAATCTCCCAAAGCATATCAAGACCACCAATCATAATAGCCAAGACATACTGGCTCCAATCAGAATTGCTGAGACATACTAGCTCCAATTGAAATCGCCGAGACACACTGGCTCTAATCGAAATCGCCGAGACATACTAGTTTCAATCAAAATCGCCAAGACACATTGGCTCCAATCGAAATCGCTGAGACATACTGGCTCCAAACAGAATCGCCGAGACATATTGGCATCAATTAATCTCTCCTTAGAATCGCGAGACACCCTGGCCAATCTAAAATCCTTCAGGACTTCACCTAGACATGTCTAAATACTCACTTAAGCATCAATCTAGTTCCCTTTTCCATCATCTTTTATCTTGAAATCACCCACACCCATCACCCAAAAATGTCTAAATAGTCACCTATACATTAAGTTGGATCTTTTTCCCATCTTCCTTATCAATCATGGCCTTCACCTAGAAATGTCTAAACACTCACCTAGAAATCAAGCTTGTTCCTTTTCCCGTCTTCCTTATCAATTAAATCTCTCACCCAAACATGTCCAAATACTGACCTAGACATCACTTTGGCTCCTTTTACCATCCTTTTTTCCAGGTTCACTATTATCGAAATTGCCTTACAGCTAAGACAATTCTGATGAGGGGCCATTCGTGAATCCTTAATTTTACACCCTCTAAGGTAATACGTAGACCTGATAAGACAAACCTCTAGTAGTCAAAATTTCTAATATTCATCACCCACTGAATCATTCTCAAATCATCCGGGACTAAATAAGGAGCATAACGCAATTGGAATCACTAAAAATGGACGAGAAACGAGCGAAAACAGGCTCATTGCGATAGCTACTTTGCGGTTACCGCAAGGTGGCCTTGCGGTTTCGTAGGCTGCCCTACTGCTTCCACAGAGCCACTTACGGCTTCCGTAGGAACATTTGCGGCACTGCCGTATAAAGCCCTACAGCTGCTGCAATACCGGATTTCTAACTTTTTTCAGCATTTTTCCCAGAATCTCATATCGGAAGCCCGTAAAACTTTTCCCCAGCCTTCACCCTATATATAAGGGTCCTCCCACTCATTATTCATCCACCCTACGTCTCCAAGCCGCAAAAGCGCAAGGTAAGCTTCTTTTCCTTTTTCTTTTCTTTTTTTTTCATTTATTTAATTTATTTTTCCCTCCTTGGGATTCTTTTTTAATTAGTTAATTAAATTGGCTTTCCTAAGTTGTTAGTTAATTAATATTAATTAATTCAACTTGGTAAATCAATTAGGTTAATAAATTAATCCAACCCTTCCTAAATCAATCAATCGAAACATGATAAAAGGTTAGGCTAAAAAACACCCTTCGCAAGAAGAAAGAACTATGTGGGTTCTAATTCTCATTCAAAGGGATACACATGCATGCTTGGTTCAAGTATCGAATCCAATTAAAATCAACTAACTTCTCTCTTTTGTTTTATTTCTTTTATGTTTTAATTATGGTTGTGCACCTATTGAACTATTCATGCATTTAACTATTTATGAAATCTATTTTTAAGTCACTTTTATATTGTTAAAATAAACTGAAAACCTAATTGTCGAATCATCTTTGGTTTCGACGCTAGTGTACTTTTCCTTTAGGATAAAAATTGGAGTCAAAATGAGTTTTTATCTTATATTTTTTCAAATAAAAATAAATTAAGGTGGCAACTCCCTAAAAGCACTTTTCAAATCAAATCTAAGCCCGAGGGCTTCCTCGTGAGTTCAAACCCAAATGAGCATTTCGATTCTCTTTAGCGGATCAGATAGGTGCTTAGGCGAGGCCTCACATCAATTTATTTATTGATGATTCTGATTTGAAAAACCATCTTAAATTTGGAGGGTTCATTTTTATTTTTGATTGGTAGTGTGTTGAATGTTAGCATGAACATGAGTAGGTGAGATCAAGCAGCAAATGTTGTTAGCAGGACATCTAGTATCAGTTTTAGGCATACACAAGTATCATATAGATGATTAGTATCATATTTTTTGGTCATCTTGGAGAGTATTACATAAAAGGATTTGTGCATATGAGTATTACAAGTTAGTTATGTCCCATATCATCTCTTTGCATTTACACATCACAATAGAAAACTTTTCAAAATAGAGGAAAACTACTCCACTTGAAACTGTTCAATAGGACTGATCTGCACTCACTCAATAAACTGTACTCACTCAACTGCACACACTCAACTGTAATCACTCTACTGCACTTAAATGCACTCAACTATACTAACTCAACTGCAATCACTCAACTTCACAAATCCCTCATAAGTAGACATATTCATTTGAAATTGTTAGCATGCACATACACTTCACAAAGTCCAGGATTTTATCAACTACATTTTACAAATTCATCACACCTCATAAATTCAACATTCAATTAACTTTATGCAATAATCAACATTCACAAATAATACCATAATTAACAAAATATTACTTTCATTTATTTAATTGTATCAAATTGATACAGATTGTCATTAACAACATATGATTAAGCACCCTAAACAAAATAGTCCAAGAAGGACAAAAATATATAACCATCATTATATGAACACCCAAGTGCTTACAAAATTGTCCCTATCCCATAATAAACCATCACTGTGGTTTTATGGACACCCAATTGCTTAACACAGGCAAACCAACAAAAATTAACACAACTTCCCACATGAACACCTTGCCCAGCTGAAACACTCTTTGCCTTTGTTGTATTTCTTTCTTTTCTTTTTCCAATCTCTCAGTCTTCCTTAGTAGTGCATTAATAATATTCTTTGCTCTTTTAGGAAAATCTAGGTCAACCCATACAAAGAACTTACATTTGCTACAGGGAGTCTGCAAAACCCATATCACAGATGAATTAAAACCTTAGAAATAAACTTATCGTAAAAAAAATAAACCAAATCACATAGATTAAAACCCTATTTTTGCTAGATGAATTAAAACCCTAGAACCAAATCATTACAAATTATGTACAAAGAAATAAACTCACCCCATAGTTAGGGCATCCATGAAAATGCTGCCCAGGATTAACTTCTGTCTACGACGTCCTCAAAAGGGCTTCTTCTCCACATTAGCATATCAGTGTTCCAAATGCAGTAAGGAAGTTAGCAGCAATATTAGGCTGCTCACTTGAAGCCATTTCGGAGTTTGAAGAAAAATTGAAGAGAGCTTACAAAGCTAATAAGAAAGGGGTAATTGATTATAGAAAAAGCAGAGGGAATAGAATCTTCAGAATTTAGAGTTCATTTATAAAGTCAATTGGAAGTGGAAGCTGTGAACCCTCATTTTAGCACCTCCAAAACTATTTATGAACTCACCAGAGCTGACCAAAATATTTTTCTATCCAAACCAACTCTTTTTCGATCCTGCCAGGACCATCTATACCGGACAGTATTTTCCCGAGAGTGACCGAATTTTTCTCAAAACTGACTGCCAATCTGTCCGATAATTAATTTCGAATTCACCGCCACTGACCGGTAATTTTTCAGACTTTAGAATACCCGGAACCCCCGCAAAACTGACCCAAAAATCGAATCGGAGGGCGAGTAGGCCCGAAAATCAAGCCATCTCGCGGACGTCTGCGAGACAGGCTTACGCGTCCGCAGGCCGTCTGCGCACATCCGCGAAGCCGTCTTGCGAACGCGCCACCGTGGCTCGCGGAAGCCGTGAGTGACCAGGCGCGTCTCACACGTGGCAAACGTGTCAGCACGGAGCTGACACGTCCGCCAAATGGGCTGGCGGCTCCGCCATCCCAGCTGGCGCGTCCGCCAGCTCTTCTGGCGAACGTCTGCCAGCACCACTCGCGGACGCTTGTCCACGAGGCTTTCTCGCGGTTATCCTCCTTTTTAGCATAATTACCCTTTTACCCCTCTATTTTTCCACTTTTTAGGCCCTTTTTGGTCTTTTTCACCCCCATCTGCTCCTATAAATACCCCCTATTTTTTATTTCAAATCACACCTTGAGCATTTGTTGATTGCTATCCACGGTTATGGAGCCGAAATAGTTCCTATCACCCCAAAGGGAGATCACCTACCTATGAAAATCAAGCTAGTCTTCGAAGTGACCAATAATGAGGCTGAATATGAAGTGTGCATAGCTGGTTTAGAAGTGGCCATCAACATGAGAATAGACTACCTCAAAGTCTACGACGACTCAAACCTGATTGTCTCCCAAGCCCTTGGCAAGTGGAAGATAAGAGAAGAGTATTTGGTTCCTTACCATCAACGCCTGAATGATTTAGTGAAGAGTTTTCAGGAACTTTCCTTTCACTACCTGCCGAGGGCTAAGAACCAATTCGCCGATGCCCTAGCCACTTTAGCTTCAATGATAGATGTGAGTGACAATGAAATACACAGGCCTATTGTCATTGAACTGAAGAGGCAACATGAGTATTACGCCATGTGTATGAATCTTCAGTTAGCCGACATCAAACCTTGGTTTTGGGATATCCTCAACTATATTCAGAATGAAAAATATCCAGAAGGGGCCTCCAAAGCAGATCGAAGGACCCTGAGCCAGTTAACTGCTAACTTTATACCTAATGGGGACGTTTTATACAAGAGAGCTTGGGACAACATCCACCTGAGATGTGTGACTGAAGAAGAAGCCCAACATATTATGGAATGGGTCCATGGCGGGAAAGAAGGCCCGCACATGAATGGCATTGCTTTGGCTCAGAAAATCATGAATCTGGGTTACTTCTGGCTGACAATGAATGAGGACTGTGCGAAGTATGTGCAAAAATGTCACAAGTGTCAAATCTTCACTAAGCTACAGCATCGGCCACCTGTGCCACTGAAACCCATAGTGACACCATGGCCTTTCGCCATTTGGGGCATAGATGTCATCGGAAGAATCTCCTCAAAGTCCTTCAGTGGTCATGAACACATTCTGGTGGCTGTGGACTACTTCACAAAATGGATTGAAGCAGCGCCATATCTAGTCTTGGACTCTAAGAAGGTGGCTCATTTCATCCTAACCAATATCCTTTATCAGTTTGGAACCCCTTCGAGATAATCAATGATAATGGCTCCCACTTTCAGAAAGAAGTAATTCGACTGCTCCAAAAAGAAGAAATCCAGCATCATCGCTCCTCTCCTTACCGGCCACAAACTAATGGGGCAGTTGAGGCTGCCAACAAGACCATTCTGCAGAAGATCATCTTGAAGCACAGAGATTGGCATGAGCATCTACCTGCCACCTTATGGGGGTATAGGACCACAGTTCACACTCCTATGGGGGCAACCCCATATGCCTTGGTCTATAGAATGGAGGTTGTCCTCCCCATTAAAATGTAAATCCGCTCTGCTAGGGTGATGAGAGAAAGCCAAATAAGCAAAGCCGAGTGGATTAGAGGCTATCATGACCAGTTGAATGCCATCGACGAGAAGAGAATGGATGTAATGTACAAAATTCAGGGATATCAACAGAAACTCGTCATACATTTCAACAAGAAGGTGAAAGACAGGGGTTTGCAAGAGGGAAACCTGGTCCTGAAAGAGATCCGAGCTCCTGTGCATGATCCAAGAGGAAAGTTCAAACCAAATTAGGCTGGACCATAAGTACTAAAAAAGATCCTATCCGGCGGAGGCACTATCCTCATGGACGTGGACAGAAGCGAGTTCTCCAACCCTTGCAACCTAGATCAGCTGAAAAGATACTTTGTCTGAAATTGATATCTGCATTTAATTTTGTTTTTTTTTTCAAATGCATCTATAATAAGAACTACGTGGACCTGATTCTCCCTAAAAAGAAAATGACAGAAAAAATGATATAAGGGATACGTAGGCAGCCCGATTCGAGCGCGGTCCAAATCATAGTACAAAGCACTTTTGTTTTACATAACAAAACATCTCATTCTTGTTTCCTCTATGCTTAATGCATCATCCATTTGATTTATTTTGCCTAAAATAAATAAATAAATAAAATAAAATAAAATGCTCGCTAAAATGAAAACCTGGAAGGGCGACTTAGGCAGAAGTTAGAGCCAGCTCGGGCAAAAATTAGAGCTAAAAAAAATGTTGAAAAGTGCTTGCTAAGTTTGAAAACCCGCAAGGGCGGCTTAGGCAAAAATCAGAGCAAAATAAAAAGATGTCTTATATATCGATGATCTGATTTTACAAGATACAATCCATCATCACAAAAAAGGATAGCCTTTCCTACGTCATCTATAGCTTATCATGTATCGTGTAGTCATATCAACTTGCAAGCATGAACAAAAAAACAGAAGACCTACAGCAAAGGTCCTAAATAGCTACAAAGTAAAAATATGTATCAATGTCATGTCTAAATCTAGACTATCCTCCTCCTCCTCCTCCTCCTCCTAGGATGCACATCCTATGTGCTGTCATCCAAGTCTGAGCCCCTCACAATCTCGTGAATCTCCTCCAAGGTCACGTCTATCCTCAAAGTCTCAGTAGCCCCTCAGCTATAGTAGGCGGAGCACTAGCAGAACCTGAGCTGATCCCCACAGTTGTCCTAAAAAGCCTAATCTGAGTCCCTGCAGCTCCAGAACTACTCCTAGAAACCCCTCTTTATGCAGTAGCAGCTCGAGAACCAGTCCTCGCTGTTGCAACAGGAATCCTCCTCGAAACATGAGAAACATCAGTCCTCCTCTCAGCACTAGCAGCAGTAACCCTCTTTTGCACCACGACTGTAGTGTCTCCCTACCTCCTCACTGCAGTCACTGTCTCCTTTGTCACCTCTAGTGTAGTCTAAGTCACTGATGCAACCTGTGTAGCCTGTAGTGTCGAGCCCTCTATGACTCCTTTGGTCCCCTCCAAAGGTCGAGTCACCGCCTCCGTATGTCCCACCGTCTCATCATCCACAGCGCCTCTGGCAGTCTCTCCCTCCTCCAGGGTGTCACCCTCTATCTCCCTGAGCAAAGTAGCTCGGTGCTCTCTCTCAGCAGGCCAGACCACCTTAACCAACCAACTGGTATACCCTTTGGTAGTCCTACAGCCGATCCCTGGACATACTGCATGATAACTCCTCATCCAGCCACCCCTGATAGCCTTAGCAATGGAAGCTGTAATTTGTGCAGACTCTAAGAAGGGTACAACTAGGGGCACATCCTGAGTCTGGCCCATCTGCCTCATAACTCTCGTCCCCTGATAAAAGGTCATCCAGCTTAGACCAAGCAAACAGACCACCCGATACCTGTGACTCATGGTCATAAAGGACCTGATGCCATACCATTGACAATACCAAAGTATGTCCTCTGGGGCAACCTCCAGCAACGACCCTATCCACTTTCTAGCTGAGCCTTGGCAAACCTGGATCGGCCTCATGTGATACTGAGAAGCTGTGTAAGGACTCCTCGTCGGGGCAGCCACCACTCGAAGATGATCCATGAGCCAGACCTACAAGATAAGCCAAAAATCCAAAATCAGACACCCATAAAGCATCAATAATAGGAAGGGTAAGACAAACATATTATTTCCTCACTTGAAGAATAATAAGAGAAACAGTCCATCTCTCCAGACCTCGCACACAATAGTCCAAACTCAACAGTGTCTCAGCCAACATTGCCCCAGCCACAGAAAGGCTCTACTCCATCTAGAGTACCAAGCTAGTCACTCTAGCATCACCCCATCCGACAGAACTAGGAAACAGGTACCCTACTATCAAATAAAAAACCAGGGCCCTCATCCTGAGTCTCTGTCTCCTCATGTCTCTAGAGTCACCAATATCTTGAAACTCTGCAATCGCTGCAGTCAGATCCACCTGGCCATCAATAACCATCTGGCTCGCAGCATCTTCAGGCAGGTCTAAAAACTCCTGAAAATCAAAAAATGTCCCACTTTGAACTCTGACACCACCAGGATTGCCTCGAGATCGTAGCCAAATATGGCACTGAACTCCTCAAATGTGGGGCAAAGCTCCTCCAAAGCTGTACCCAAGCGAAAAACACTGGCCATCAGATCCCAGAACCTAAAACAGGCCCTCAGAAAATCCCAATCAACCTGAACTCCTCGTAGTGTCACCATCGCTACAAATGCTATATCTACCCAAATTGATTCTCTCCACCTTCTTGGAGTTTCTTGGTCCATACATGCATGCTATGACTGAAATACGGCTCCATGAATGTGAAAATCGGAAGAAAGTAAGCAAAGAAATAATTGAAGAATGAAAATTGAAGAAAAATTTAGGAAACGGGCATAGTTTTAGCACAAAAATCAAGAAATGGTGAGTTCTGCCTCAAGATGGGAGTCTATTTATAGGCAAATGGCCATCACATCAAAAAGAGAGAAAAAAGCTGCCAGAAAATGTCTCTGCCACCAGATGCATTAGCGGATCCGCCAACCCTGCTGGTGGACGCTCAGCTTTTCTTGCCCTTTTCAACTTTTTGGTCTCCCACAGCACCAGCAGGGCCCCACAGCATGGATTTAGGCTATTTTCTTCCTTGGGACAGAAAACTCAAAAAAAAAATAAGACTTTTTCAGAGTTTTCTAAGACCGAGGACAAGCAAAAGCAATAAATCAGAGCCGTAATTTAGCGAAAGTCAAGTCTTAGGTCATGCATTCTTTGCACAAAAATTACATACATGGCATATAATTCTTTTTATGATTTTGCAGAACAGGCATTCACGACGCATAAACATACACAGTAGAGCAAAGTTTTGAAAGAGTCGCATAATAAATCATGCATACACGAGCATACATCATCGGCATCATCAAAACACATAACATGAGATAAAAGTGCATACATCAGTGCATAATCATAGTAGTACAGTCACCTTGGAAGTATTGTCTCCTGCTGGGGGAGCAAGAAAAAAAAAAGAAGCAAATAACAGACATAGCGCTATCACCCGCCAAGGCATACAGATACAGTCATCCAGATAGTGCTACCGTCTGCCAGGGGCATAAAAAATACAGTCATCCAAATAAGTATTATCTCTCATTAGGGGAGTAAAAAACGGAAACAAATAAAAACAGCAACGAAAGCAAGTCAAGGTCAACACCAAGTCAACGCCGGCTATCAATCAGAACCGACTTCCTCTCCTCCTCTTCCGAGGAGCATCCTCATTTGCCTGTCCCCTGCGACTCTAAAATATTAAGACGCATGAGAAGTCCAGCAATGGCTACCTCCATCCTGCGGGAGACGTGGTAATTGCACCGATCGTAGTCTCCAGGAACCTGCGTGAAGGATAATGTTAAATGTTTCGGATCCTTTCCAAACACAAAAGAGGTATAATGAAAATCCTACCTAAAGATAATTTCCAAAGGTGGGAAGAACAGAAAGGTACCTGGGCAATATCATCAGGGATCATCCGCTCGCCCGGGCGAACAGTATCAGGAAGTTGTCATGTCCTCATGATACCATCTGCACCATGATATCCAATCTGCTCAGGGAGCTGGTTTTCTGTATTCCAATTCAACCCACCAATACTATGGCTAGGGCCAGCACCATGACCAAACTTAGGAACATATCCCCCAAATGAACCAGCCGAAGGAATCTCAGGAGCTGCCGGAGAAATGGGCTCCCTCAGGATGGCAGAGGCAGTAGAAGATCGTCCCTACCATGTAATCTCCTGCATCATGAGTCTATCACATAACTCCAAGTAGTTCAGGTTGGGGCGCTGATGCAGGTACGCCTCTCTTCCATTGAAAAGCTCCTGGGAAGCCTAGATATTAGTCCCATAACGCATATCAACTGGCGGAGGGCTGGGCACACACTAGGATCCCATAACCTGGAAATGGACTCTCTCGCCCAAATAGTACAGCCGAAAGTAGAGAGACCGCAATAACGCCAGTCTACAGGAAAGGGCCTCTGCAAAAGTTGCATAAGAACATATAACATCCTCTCTCCGAAAGGTCTGGCGATCTATCATTAAAAAAAAAAAAAAAGGGTAAACAGGTCAGAGTAAGACAACAGGAAAGAGGTAAAAGACAAGGAAAATACCTGCTGGTCAGTCAGCTAATCGAAGAAAGCTCGAATAGTCAACAGGGTGTACCTGCAAGGGACGCCCCGGTTCGACTCCTGCCATCTCACTCCAGCCGAAAAATCTAGTATTCGCTGCCTTATCAGCCCAGGGGTAATATAGGGAAAGTACTCATAGGCCCAAAGCTGTGACACAGAGCTGTCAGAACAACAGAAATAAAATCTATAGAACAAAGCAAAGAATCATGATCGAAATATATACCTCCCAGATGAGAGTTGTCCCACCAACAGATAAGATGCATACTCGAGACAGATCTATCATCTCACGGTACATCGTGCTCAGAATCGCACCTCCCCAATCATACTGGTCCCATGCATCTGTGTGAGTAAAGTTGGGTAGGACATTCAAGTCCACCGTATCCCTCATATTATAGGTAAAATTACAACCTATAATGATCAGCAAACATAATCAAGCAACAGCCTCGTTAGAAGCAAGGTCACTTGCAGCCAGCCAGTCTAGCTTGTCATGCAAAAAGGTGCGTCTGACGTAGATGTTATCCCTAGTAGGATCGAAGTCAATCAAATTTTGCATCTCTTCAGGAGAGAAGGTCACCCTCCAGTCGTTGCATATATCTAGGGACCGAACCCTGAAACGGATCCCCGAGATCATGTACAAGTCAAGTGGAGTGCAAGTCAACTCTCCGCAAGCAAAATGAAAGGTATTAATGGTATCCCACCACCTTTCAGCCAAAGCCTTGATTAAGTTCATTTTGGCGTGCTTAGGCGTCTTTACCTTCAAGAAGTCAACAAAACCAGTGGGCTCCAACAGTGTCTGGACACCAGTCTCCGGGGTGACACACCTGATCACCTCCGCTAAGTGGCACCGTCCACCCCTATTCTTCACCGTCATGGTCTATATTTAACCAGTGTAAATGCATGCAGATAGAAATCAAAATTTCTAAAAAGGAAAGCTAAAAAAGAAAAAAAAAAAAAAAAAAAAAAAAAAGGTAAGAGGAATATTGACCACCAAACGCCCCTCATATGAGACGTGCATATCAGGCTCTCGCAGGAGGAGCGATGGATTCGGCTTGTCTATGGGCGGCTCATAAAAGCGGCCCCCGCGGATCGCTCACCGAGGAGGTAACAGTGTGGCAAGAAGAGGAAGCTCCATATCTGGATCTCGAAGCCATCTGTGCAAAATACTAAATCTAAAAAGCGCAACAAAGCAGATTGGTAAGAACGAGTCGTCAGTTATCATCATTTAAAAAAAAAAAATCGTTTGGAAGTCAAATAAAAGAAAAATTGAAGGTTGAGAGAAACTTAGTTAGGGAACTGAAGAAGTGAGGGTTAGAGTGGGCAAAAAATGAGCTGCCAAGGGCTCTATTTATAGAGTTGCTTGTACGGAAAAACATGCCCTATAATTACCAAACTGAGTAAAAATGCATTTTCAAGGGCATTTTAACTCATAATTCATATCCGAGAGTCCTTACGTGTTCGTATAACTTTTCTTTACCCATGGACACCAAATTTACCTACCTTCTGACCAACGTTGCATTCCTTACACTAAAAGACCAGAAAATTAATGAACCTGAAAATTCATTAGTCTCCTAAAACCTGCTAGATCAGACTCTAAAAAATTACCATAATAGCTTTAATGCATCCGGAATCATTTTCCAACCCCAGATCAATCAAAACTTTCGGCTTCACGCTCATTAAAACTGTTTAACAAATAGACAGTTTTGATGAGGGGGCAGTTGTGAACCCTCATTTTAGCACCTTCAAAATTATTTCTGAACTCACCAGAGCTGACCAGAATATTTTTCTATCCAAATCGACACTTTTTCAATCCTGACCGGACCATCTGTATCAGACAATATTTTTCCGAGACTGACCAAATTTTTCTCAAACTGACTGCCAATCTGTCCGATAATTAGTTTCGGATCCACCGCCACTGATCGGTGATTTTCAAACTTCAGAATACCCCAAAAAATGACCCGAAATCCCCAAAAATCGACCCAAAAATCGAATCGGAGGGCGAGCAGGCCCAAAAATTGAGCCATCTCACGAATGTCCACGAGACAGGCTTGCGCTTCTGCAGGCCGTCTGTGCGCATCCGCGAGGCCGTCTCGCAGACGCGCCACCGTGGCTCGCGAAAGCCATGAGTGACCAGGTGCGTCTGCACTGACGCGCCTGCCACGCGTCAGTGCTGACGCGTGTCAGACGTGTTAGCACAAAGCTGACACGTCTACCAAATGGGCTGGCGCGTCTGCCAGCTCTCTTGGCGGACGTCCGCCAGCACCACTCGCGGACGCACATGGTTCTGACGCACGTCCGCAAGGCTTTCTCGCGGCTGTCCTCCTTTTTCGAGGAATTACCCTTTTACTCCTCCCTTTTTTCACTTTTTAGGTCATTTTTTGTCTTTTTCACCCCCCTATCTGCTCCTATAAATACCCCTTATTTTTCCTTTCAAATCACACCATGAGCATTTGTTGATTGCTATCCACTTGCTCCCTTCTCTCTCTCTTTAATTAATTTCTCTCACTCATTTTGAGTAATTTCAATTAGTTAATTAATTAAAAAAATAATTTTAATTAATTAATTAATCATTTTTAAATTACTTTTCACTCAATTTGATTAGTTAATCTTTTTAATTAATTAAAATTGGGTAATTAAGCAATTTAATCCTTTTTTTTTTAACCAACCTCATTTTACGAAACGGAACTCCGATCCTACAAAACCACTCTTCCACCACATAAACCCACAAAGAAGGTATAGTCTCTTACCCTCACTCAAACCCCAAACCAAACCAAATCAATCAAATTTGATCGATCCTTAAACCCCCTCCATCTCACCATGGAATGAATTACGTGAGTTTTGATCCATATTCAATGGGGTACGTAGGCAAGCTTGGAATCTAAATTCAAGTTTCAAATCCAAATCACAATCAATCCCCTTCCCCTTTTATTTTCCATTCAAATGTCAATTTATATTTTTCTTATAAAATTTCAATTCAATTAAAGTAATTAGTTAATTATTTTTGGAGTAAATGAGCGATTTTGTGATTTCCCTAGTACCCATAAGGGCTAGAGGAAATACTCTCCTTTACTTGTGTATGTTTAAATACTTGCTCTTTATTCTTCCATATATTTCATAATTATGTCATGCTCATACATTATAAATCGTCATTAATACTTGTCATCCATGAAATCAATTTTCAAGTCAAATTAAACTAAAGAGCCAAATGGAGATTATTTTAAATCAAAAACCTAGTCCTCGAGCTCAACCTAGTTCGAGGACTAGTGTCACGACCCGAACCTCAAGGCACGTGACCGACACTAAGGAACTAGAAAGCATAAGACTTCCAAAACCCGTAGTGAGCCTGATTAATTACTACACAATAATATAATCAATGTGATGGTTGTAACTGCCACAAAACTAGGGCTGATGGTCCACCTGTTAAGTAGAACCTGACAAACATCAATCAAACCAATGCCGCTCAGGGCAACTATCTCAATCTCATCAAGTCATCACAAGGTTCACGTTTAACAGAACACCTCAGTATTCATAACATTTATAGAGAGAAATCTCTAGTTTCCAAGACTCATCATACAATAAAAATCATACTTCTGAATAAAATTACAATTGGCATAATAACAATGCGGAATTCTAAAATTTTATAATACAACATAATTTAAAATTAATTACATAACTGAGTTTCAAAACACATTTCACTGCCGAAGGATAAAAGGCAGGAATACTTGACTACAAATTTATTTCTCAAGCTCATCTTGCAACCTGGGAAAAAATATTGAACATGGATGAGCGTTCGACTTAATGAATTATATAGTTATCAATATAACATGCCATTTGAATGCCGGAAATACTAATGCATAATGTCATCCAGACAACCAATCACATAATCAACTAAGGATAAGAATTAGTCGATAGGAACCACATTAAACCTCAATATGAAGAGTCGATCCCCCTATCCTGACTCTCTGAATCCAAATATTGTCTCTTAAAATCTAATACATAGGGTCCCAGCCGTCCATGGCCTAAGCCACGTAGCGCTGACCCGACTGGCAGCAGCGAGCGATGAGCAAGCTCCAAGCCGTCATACACCAGTCATAGCTCATCAAATTATAATCATCATATCACAATCACAATCACAATCATAATTATAATCATAATCTTAATCTTAATCTCATGTGTGGTCCTATGTCCTCCTAATTCCATCCGAACAAATACAAGTAATATGCAGCACCATATCCTCAGAGTGCGACATCTCGCAACTGGAGAGACGCTTGAAACATCGATACTGTATAACAGGAAAATTATTAGAACACTGACTAACCAACTAAAACGTACCTAACAATTCTAAAGATTCTACCAAAATTTTGATAGAGTCTCCCCTAAAACTAGAATATAACCCAACTGAAACAATAGAAATAAACACTTCTAAATAGCCATCAAGGCTCACAATAACCATCAACAATTTAACAACCCCATCTTGGGTCTCCAAGCTTAGCAAGCATCAACACAATCTCAATTTGAAAACATTCTTTTTAATAAAATTATTTTAGTTAATAAATCATATATCAACATCAAAAATATCATTCATAATCACACATAAATTTCAATTTCATTCTTTTACATATAAAGGAATATTTTCCAAATTAGAATCCTTATAAAATCAATTTGATTCAATAATCCTTTTTAAAATAATATAAAACTCATATAACATTATTTATAATAATCTCAAATACAATAATAATATTCACTTTCATATTCAATTATTCTTAAACCAATTTAATCCTAACATCTTATAATTAATTAATTTATAAAATTCCTATTAATTTAAATTTAATAATTTTAACATCAATAAATTCATAGAATCTCATGATCCATTCAAACTATTAATTTAAGTCTAAATACATTTAAATACATGCAAAACAATCATTTTTCGGGCAATATAAAACACTGCAATACATCATTAAAATAACATTCTAAGTTTACCGGAGTCGAATTCCCACAAATTAACTCCGGATTCGCATTGTACACAAAAAATGCACGCCTCTGAAATTTTTGGGTCGCCGATGGCGTGTGGGGCCCACTCGCCGGCGATGCGCTGCCGCCGCCAGTGGCAGATGAAAGCGCCATTCATACCAACTTGCTCGTCTTGATGTCAGGAACCCAAAAATGCATCTCACTTTCCCTCACTCGCCGCCGATCGCCGGGAATCGAGCTTCAAAGTTTCAGTCTTCCATTTTCGATCTCCCTCTCCGGTCATCTCCAACCGGTGCACCAGGTATAGAAATGAAGCTCTTGACACAAGGAGTCGATTGACACTAAAATCGCCAGCATCCGACATCAAAATCGACCAGAATCGCCGTCGGAAGCTTCAGTTGCCGGAAGGATGTTGAACGGAGTGTGTGCCGCTGTCGACCACCGTCTTCCAACACTGTTGCTTCCCTGGTGGTCGTCGGAGCTCAAGCTGCTCGATGGTGGCGGCAGTGTCGTGCGGTGGTGGCCAAAGGCGGTGGTTCCCGGCACTCAGTCCTCTCTCTCTCTCTCTCTTTCTCTCAAATCTGCACTTATTAACTTAATAATAATAATAATAATTTACCTCAAATAACACATAATAATATTTTCACATCATAAAAATCCAAATTTTCTCAATAAGAAATCTCATATAATATTCTCATTATCTTAAATTTTTGAAAATAATCTTTTGATAATTAACTATAATAAATCAAACATAATTTGTTTATCTCATAAAATATTTTATTTCATAAAATATCGATTGTATAAAATTTTTTGTTACTTAAAATATATAAGTATAATGATAAATATAATTAAATAATACATTTTTAAAATAATAATAATAATTCAAATTTCTATTAAATACAAATATAACAAGTCGAATTAAATAATTATATTTCCGAACGAAAATAAAATTTATAAAATAAATAAAAATTCAGATTATTATAACTAGTGACTTTTATCCTTGGGTAAATTAATCAAAAATTAATAAAATTAGAGTCAAATTGGATTTTTCCTTAATTTTTCCATTTAAATAAATTAGGGTGGCGACTCCCGAATCCTTTTCAAAAATCAAATCAATTTTTCGAGGCGATAGCCGTTTTTAATCGTGAATACCGAAACTCGTACCTAAACCTCCCTTAAAAAATCGCTTAGCTTTTCCTTAAAGCATTCAATATTTTTCCGAGCGAGGGGAGGCGTATTCGGACAGGGTCTCACAGAAGCAAATAGGTGAGAGAAAAAGAAATTAATTCACGCGAGGAGGGAGAACGAGTAAGTGAAGAAGAAAAACACATGGTAAAAAAAATAATAAAAAAGTGTAATGTGGGTGCCACGTCAGCCAACTATTAGTTAAGCAGACGGAAAATAGATGGAAGGACCATTTGGTTGTAAGGTAGTATAGTTCAATGATATTTCTGTCACGTTTTTTAATTGGAGGATGAAAGTATGCTAATCAATTGTTCGAAGACGACAGATGAAATTAACTCTATATTTGAAGGGTTCATCTTCTTTTTTAATTTTAGTATTTTTTATTATTTAAAAATATGATTTTTATAATTTTAATATTTTTTCATTTAAAAATGTGAATTGGATTCAACAAATACACTTTACTAAATAATTAACGATTAAGTATCAATTAGGTGTGGTCTGATTGATATTTTCATTTTCTTTCAAATTGTAAAAAGTAAAAAATTTCATGCTCAAATTTCTTAAATCATAAATAATTGTTATTAATTTAGTTGAAATTAAAGTTGAAGGGGCAAATTAGACATAAATTTTGTTAAGGACTCGTTACACTTTGAGACAAAGTTTGAACCACAAATTGGGTCTTTCCCATGATATATCTTATACCAAATCTGAGCAGTTTACGGAGTTTCAATCCTAATTCCCAATAATAATCCCACCACATAAAATAAAAAATAATAATAAAAAAAAAGCCATAAATACAGAGTTTCTCCTTCACTTTCCCTTCGCTCACTTCACAGTTCACAGCAAAAATGGATTTTCTCACTCTCTTTTTCACTCTCTCTTTGCTCTTCTTTGGCCTCTATTGGTTCCTTTGCATTCTCGGCTCCGCCGAACAGAAAGGCAAGCACGCTTCTCAGCTTTCCGGTGGCTCTATCGCCGCCGAGAAAGTCCAGGACAACTACAACCAATACTGGTCCTTCTTTCGCTCTCCTAAACAAATCAAAACAATAGAGAAAGTCCCCGCCTTTGTTGACACTTTCTACAATCTTGTTACCGATATTTATGAATGGGGTTGGGGTCAGTCTTTCCACTTTGCCCCTTCCATTCCCGGAAAATCCCACCGTGACGCCACTCGATTACATGAGGAATTCGCCGTCGATCTGCTTAACGTTAAGCCCGGTGATAAAATTCTTGACGCTGGTTGTGGAGTCGGTGGACCAATGCGGGCAATTGCTAAGCATTCTGGGGCTAATGTTGTTGGTATCACGATTAATCAGTATCAGGTGGATCGAGCCCGTATGCATAATAAAAAAGCTGGGTTGGATAAACTTTGTGAAGTTGTTTGTGGGAATTTCTTGAAAATGCCGTTTGATGATAATAGTTTTGATGGGGCTTATTCTATTGAAGCTACTTGCCATGCCCCAAAGCTTGAAGAAGTGTATGGAGAGATTTATCGGGTTTTGAAACCGGGTTCTTTGTATGTTTCTTACGAATGGGTCACTACTGAATTGTATAGATCGGAGGATCCAACCCATGTGGAGATAATTCAAGGGATTGAGCGAGGAGATGCATTGCCTGGGTTAAGAAGTTATAATGACATTGCTGAAGTTGCAATGAAAGTTGGGTTTGAGGTGGTGAAGGAGAAGGATTTGGCGAAGCCCCCTGCGAAGCCATGGTGGTCGAGGTTGAAGATGGGGAGGATTGCTTATTGGAGGAATCACATTTTGGTTACAGTGCTTGCTTGGTTGGGGATTGCTCCAAAAGGAGTTGTGGATGTTCATGAAATGCTGTATGATACAGCCCATTATTTAACTGAAGGAGGAGAGACTGGGATTTTCAGTCCTATGCATATGATATTGTGCAAAAAACCTGAATCTGCTGCTGATTCCTAGATGGTGAATTCTCTGGGTGACGATTCATGGAGGTGCTAATTTGGTTCTCTTATCTCTTTTATCTCTGGTTTCATTTTAACTCTTATTGTTTTTTCTTGGAAATATTGGTTTTAGAATTTTAGTTTTAGTTTGGAAATTGGATGACCTTTTAGTTTTTAGTCTTTTAGTGGTATGTTTTGGGGATTATTATTGGTTCTTAGTTATTTATTTATTTAGGGAGGAATTGTATCCAATTGTAGAAGGGGAAGGGTAGTGAAGAAAATTTGGAATTTTTTCCTCTTAACTTATTAATGGAATTCCTCTAGTTTGCTTTATTTTTTCTTTGCTCTACTATTCATTGATTAATTGCAATATATTTAATCCAGCTCAATTTTTTTAGTCAATAATAAAAAGACATGTATTCTATTACTCCCTCCGGTTTCCAATAACTATCTTTTAAGAAAAGTGATTTTGTTTCAATATAATTGTTTTTTTAGGTGTTCAATGCAAAATAAGGGTATATTTATTCATATTAATTAGAATTAAAGGTATTTAACAGTTTCCTTAATATGTGTGCATCCTCCTAAAACGACAGTTATTGTGAAACGGAGGGAGTATTATTATTATGAATCCAAGTTTACTTGATCTACTGTAGATATTAATATATGGCCACTAAGCTTTGTGGGTTTTTTTTGGCTTTAAGCTGCAAATGATGCTGTCATATACAGTGCACTGTTTGTCTTAAAATAGGTTTTAAGTATACTTAGACATAGCATGTGATGCAACTAGCTGTATAAGGTTGTGTTTTGTCAGTCACTTGTGGTCCTACTGTGCTTTGGAGGACTGAGGTCACTGGCTAGGACATAGAGAGACTATTATCTAGATGCTATGCAGTTGTTAATATTAGGATAGGTCCGTATTGATTAAGAAACAACAGCTGGAAAGAGTTTAATTTGCTGAAATTCATGAGAAGTGCAACTGTCATGAGAGCATTTGAGAAAAAAGAAAAACATATATTAAAACATTCTGGAAAATATATAGTTGTCTTAAACGTACTTAAATTTTACATTAAAAAGTATGAGGAAGCTGATTTTTAAAATAGCTATAAAAGATTAGCTACAGAGAGATAAAACATTTTTGTATGGGAAATTATTGTAACAAATGTGTCCAGAAGTTGAGGGATATTTTATTTGCTTTTACTTCTTTAATAATGCTGAAACAGTTATACCTTTGAATGAGTTACCTTGTTATATTTGCAATATCAAATTCTACTATATATGCCCATTATATTAATTTCAAAGTTATCTGTATTCCCAAGTGTAATTTCCATAGGATCTTATGTAGGGTTTGTACTCTTGGATTGGATTTATAAAGATTTCAAAGCTATGCATCCTTGTTTTGTTTGATCTTATTTGCCTATACCCAAATTGTCACTCTGGAAGTTGCACTGCTCCTAATCTTGATATCAAATAAGCCACATAGGGTTTTGAGACGTGTGACATGTTTATATGTTTCAGAGTAATCTAATTCTTTGTGGATCTCAATGTTGACACTCATTGGAAGGTACATTAATTGCATTCATCAAAATTTAGTGTATGGTATAAGAAGTCTTGTTAGGAATCTAGCCTCTTTTCTTTTATCTATCATTGTTAATGATATCTATCATTGTTAATGATATCTGTTAGAATATCTCACATATAATAAATATAAAAATGTTAAATGATTAATATAGAAATGGACTCCCCAACCTTAATAAGCTAATTTTTAAGGTTGGTTCTCTCAAATTTATATTAAAAACTTAACATGGTATCAAAGCAGGATAGTCCTGTTTGTCCAAATATTTCAAGTATCTAATATAGCTTACCGGTTGCTTCGGTTTACTCGAGTAAAATACCTAATATATCTTGCCGGCTTACCGGTTGCTTCGGTTTACTCGAGTAAAATACCTAATATATCTTGCCGGTTGTTCCGGTTTTTAAAATACCTAATTGTTTTAAGTTACAACTTTGAATATTCTGTTGTCACTTGAGGGAGGAGTGTTAGAATATCTCACATCTAATAAATACAAAAATGTTTAGTGATTAATATAGAAATGGATTCTTCAACCTTAATAAGCTAGTTTTTAAGATTGGTTCTCCCAAATCTATATTAAAAACTTAACAATATCTCATTATTTCTTCAATTTTTCATATGGCTGATGCAATGAGGCCTTTACTAAATCTCAATGACTAAGAGGACATGATATTATCTTCTTTTTGTCTGTGTGTGTTTGTTGAAAGGATTTGAATTCACATAATCAGGCAAAGGTAACAAAAAATTGGGCTGTTGTCCCATTTGAGGCACATAATTATATCAAGCATGGTGGTTTTATTAGTACAATTTTATGTGATAGAGGAAACAGTTGTAGTTTAATAGGTAAGTTTATCTGTTTGGTATTTATAGTGATTTTTCTACGTAAACTTGAAACGAAGTTCGAGGAGTTTTTTTATTTTTAACAATTATCAGAAGACGTCTAAAATCGTTTAGAGTTAAAGCAAAAATTTCGTATAGTCGATCTCAATTAATTTTGAGATTAAGGTTTAGTTAAATTGAGTTGAGTATATCTGAATGAGCATTTGATAAATTAGGAAATTTAGCAATTTTCTAATGCATCTGTTATGATCTCTTGTAAAGTTTGTGAAGTAAGTGGGGTTCTATTTATTGATTTTTTATTTGTAGTTGTGTTAAACATTAGGTACATTTGACATTAGATGCTGCTGTAAATAATGGTTTTATTTATGGATAGAAGTCACATGTAAAGAAAATGACTATACTTATAATATTAGATCATCACTGTTGTGCCCATGATTTAAAAATCTTAAGTGTGAACACATCCGACAATATTTAAGTCCACATTAATCTGAATCACAACATACAAGAGTTGTTTAGTAAAAGCTACATCACAATAATTGTTTTAGTAACACAGCTCAGCACTAGTATATAGAAGCTTTTGTTTGAACTTGGTTGGCATATGCCCGAAAGCTGACAATTGTTTTCTTAGCCCTAATCCACTTGGAAAAATAGGGTTGAACCCAACTCAAGTAACCCAAATGTCCCAAAATAAATTGGAAAAACAAAAAAATTGAAAAACAACTCTCCAATTTTTTTAAGCCTCGTTTGTTTTAAAAGATTAAGATTTCAGTGATGAATTTCGTAAAATTCATAGATTGTAATTCAATCTTTTATTTGATTTGAAAAATTGAACTATATTTCATGAATTTATTAAAATTTATCATGCCCTAAAACTCTAAAAAATGAAGGGTTTGAAAACTCGTATAAAATGTGAGTTTTTTATTTCATAAATTTTGTTTAAATCCATCGTTTTTAACAAAATTAATAAATTTAAAATCTATCATACCAAACTTATCTCGATATTAGAATAGTAAACTTGAACTCAATTACCAATTAGGCTAAACTCTATTGGAGTTATATATTAAAAATAGGCAATTGAAGGTAACTGAGAGATGACGTTAGGTGATTATTATTCTTCCAGAAAACTATAAGAACATCTGAGATAACGAACTCATGGGATAGAATAAGGAATGATTGATTACAAATGACAGGCTAGAAACAGCTAATTAAAGCATTGACAATTTGCAAAAATATGAAAGATGGATCCAACCTTTATTAAGTTGAAATTCTCTCATCACCAAAGTACCAAACTCAACCTGAAACTACTAATTATCATCAAATCATCTTTCTGTGCTTCCTTTCAAATATAATAATTAATTACATCTGGGTATACGCGTTGCTTATTCCACCGTAATATTAGGCTTTGCATGTGAGGCGTCGGCGAATCTCCCCCTATTTTACAATTTTGTTATAACACATGACTCTATTAACTAATCAAAAATGTTTTTCTTTCTTCTAATAGTTATTAAATTTGTTCTTGACAGTTCTCCATCTTATTGAATATAGTTTGATTTTTGAAATTTGATCATAAATAAGTTTTTTTTTTAAAAATGAATTTTCTAGTCCTAACATGTAAATTATGCTATTGAAAATAAAACATTTGATGCAGATAAAGATTAACAGCATTATCATCGATATATAAAACTTCTGTAACGATTTTTTTTTTTTCGTAACACTATTATAAACATTAATGTTATTAATAATATGCTGTTAATATATGTTGATATTTGATAACACCTTCAACTAATTACTGATATTAAAAACTTGACATTTGATATCAATTTGTTAACATGTTAGTTTTAATAGCATGTATCAAATGATATTAAGTTAATGCGATGAATTTCAATATTTGTTATAGTGCACCTTTGATGAGGTTGTGAAGGTAAACTTGATATGAGGTGTGAAAATTGCCCATGATACTAAAAAAAAAAAAAAAAAAAAATCTTTGCAGAACTGATAATTCAATCATGGAAATATTTTATTACTTTTGGTTGCTTCAACTTGGATGTAATAATAAACTTGTTTGTTTATTATTTATTAACATAATTTGATAACATCCCTCACCGCTAACAAAGTCAAAATCAATAAGATATTCAGGTTTTTCAGTTTCCTTTATCAGAAAACTAATTTTCAATTAACAGATGTATCTGTCAGCAATTCCTATATATAGCTTATTAACGATGACATTACTCCATAAACACACAACACAAACATATATCTATTTATCTACTTAGCAAAGAATAATATGGACTTGAGAGTTGCAGAAGGCAGAGCTTCTCCAAAAAGAGAAATCCGATCATTAAGAGGTAGAAATCATCATCGGATTCTGAGAAACAATCTGTTGGAATCCATTGCACATGCCAACGGTGGAAGTGTCGTTTCACAGGCTGCAGATGAAGATGGAGTTGTAAGGATGAAAATATTAGTGAGAAAGCAAGATTTAAGGCAAATGCTGGAAATGGTGAGAGGAGGTAATAATAAGAACAATTCTGTACAATCATCATCGGTTTCCGTGGAACAGAGGTTAAATCTTCTGAGGAGAAAGCACCTTTTGAGAGCTAATAATGCAGCAGCCAAGGAGAATCGCAGGCGTTCTTGGACTCCTGCACTTCAAAGCATTCCTGAAGAGCTCTGAAATATTTACATTCTGACAAATTAATGTAGATTTATAACTCTATGCTCAAAGAAAAAGATTCAGTTTTATGTAGACCTTGGAATTTCCTGTGTCACTAATTAAATAAATTTTTTTTCTTTTCTTGTTTCGTACTCAGTTGAGTTTTTTTTTCTTTATCACATATACTTCATGGAAAAAATTATCTTTTTTTTTTAATTAACTGAGCTCTGATTAGAGTTCGAATTTGCAACCTCACAACATTGAAATAATTTCAGTATTACGAATACAAAGGCAAAACTAAAACTCATTAGTTTGATGGCATAGACTTTGATTATGCACTAAAGTGCATTTAAGACAGAAAAGTGCAAGTGGTGAATTTATGATTAGTTTGACATTGTTTTTTCCCACTTGTTTTTAATTTTTTAATTATTTTTTGGTATCCAACTTTTGAAAGAAATATGATAAATCATGTTTTCTATTAAAACAGGTGGAAAAAAAAAACAGTAAAAATAAAAAAAATTTCAAATTTCAAATTTATAGTACTCCACAGCAATACCAAACCGACACTTAATCTTGAATGAATATAATACTGAAAATAGCTGAACTTGATCCTACACATATAGATAACGGCAGTTAATGGAATTCTTTCTTGCTTTGCTCACTAAAATATACGCCTTGGAAGCTTTTTGGCTCAGCTAATATATAACAGCTCCTAGTATCCAAGGAGATGCCCGGATGGGGTGGTTCACAGTATAACTTGAGATCAATAGGTCTTAGGATGGACTCCCACGACTGTAAAATTCTATCTAATGGCAATATATAGATATTTTCACTAGTTTGAGTTAGGGTGTCATGGTTGGATTTGGCACATTCATTTGTAGGTTTCAAATCAAACAAATTATATATGTTTCAAGTTTCTAGGTCTCAAATCAAACCAATTATATATGTTCGAATATAATCAATTTTATATATAAATTAAGCAATGTTAAAAATTATGGGAACTAATTAACACTACTATTTAATTAATTTCGGAACTAATACTATTTAATTAATTTCAGTTCAGTCAATATTGTCTATAAGTAAGAATTAATGACATTCAAAGAAATTAAAATATTACAACAATAGAGATTTATACCAATTTCATGTGCGAGAGATTAAAATATATGGAATTTCATTTTATATATATCCAAATTGTACATCATGTTGTAAAAACTAAACTAACAAGAAAAAAAAAATATTTCATTTTTTTTTTCTATATATATATAAAAGACAAAATAAACAATTTGGTTAGTATATAATCAGTTCGGTTTGATTCATTTTTTACTCCTTTAAATTAAATATATCCGAAAATTTAATTTACCTATATTTATAATTGAATAAAATTATAAAAAAGTCAAAATCATAATTTTTTTTTTTTAAATTTAAATTGAATTGATTCAATTTCTTCAGTTTGGCTGCCAATCTCTTATAGTTGTCGTGGACGCTCCTAAATAAATTAAGCTATAACATGATATTGAAAAAATATATATAAAACTCTAGTTGTAATTGTATAACATGATAAAAATACCTAAATTATTTCAAAGAATTATAATATATTCAAATTAGACTTGTTCGTGGACCGAGCTGTAAACTTTAATTAATGAAGGAAATTACAGGTTGGTTGGGCCGAGCTTTTGAAAATTAAATATTTTCCAAATTCAAATCCGGCCATAAATAGGTCTAATCCAAACCTTTCAAAATAGATAATTTTATCATAATTTCATTACTTAGATGTAATTGGTCAAACTATAATTATTTTAATTTTGTAAATTTCTTGCAAATAAGGGATTAATGAAGAGTTATAATAAAATTGAGTTTAATGATGACCGGATACAAATGGATATATTAGATTAATTTGCTTTTCAATTTTTCAAATGGATATTGATAAGTATTAAATCTTGCACTACTGATTGGGCAATTGAGACATGGTCCAATTAGGCAACAATTGCATATAGTAGGCCTTAAACATCTATAGTTGTCAAGTCCAAACTGTCGCTAGCCAACAGGTCCAAGGCACTTACCAAAAGGTTTATATTGACTTGAATTTGTAATTATATTTTTTTTAGCACTTTATGATAAAAATTCATTTAATTTTAGAGATTAATATCACATTTATTTATTTATTCCAAATATTTTATTTATTTTTATTTTGTTCAGTCTTATGTTTTTCTTTAGTGTTTTGCAGTTTTTGTTAATTTTTTCTACTTGTTTTGTCGTAATTTTATTATATTTAAATTATATTTTTAATGTTAATTTAATATTTAATTGTGGTATTTTTAATATATTTGTTAATTTTTTTCAGCTTAATAAATAAAATAAAAAAAATGAAAGA